>WNGS01166563.1:8641-25644 GCA_020271785.1 Procambarus virginalis
CCTCAAATCAAATAAATCTCAGGATTAACAATACCCAAATTTGTAACAAAGTAGATTGCAAATTCCTTAGCGTATCTCATTGACCGCAAGCAGAATTTTCCAGGGACACATTCTAAATATATAAAAAAATATTCGAAAACTGTTGGCATTCTTTCTAAGATCAGACATTATGTACCTCGCCCTGCCCATGGTGACACACTATATATCTCTCATACTATCATTTTCTCAATTATGGTATGTGTGCTTGGGGTTCTACTACCCAAAATCATTTACGTCCTCTAATTACTCTACACAAAACTGCTATTAGGACAATATCTCACTCTGGCCCCAGACACCACTCGGTACCCTTACTTAAATCTCTGAAATGTTAGATATTAAGTCACTGCACATCCTCTCATGTGTATTTTATATATATATAAAACGCTGAACTGTAATGTCAGTCTGACCTTAAAAGCTTCCTAGAAGTTTGTAACAGATGCCATGAGCACCACACCAGAAACAAATACCTATTTGATATTCCAAGAGTACGACTTAGTCAAACTAGAAATGCTTTACAAATCAAGGGACCTGGAATGTGGAATGACCTTCCCATTATGTTAAAGACTGTGCCACTCCCAACAAGGTTAATATAAAAAAAACTAGTACTACCTAATTCACTCAATGTAACCTACCTCACCCCCAAAATGTCAACCATGTCTTCTATTTTAAACAATGCTGTTTGTTGACCAAATTGTATTTTGTTTTTTTCTGCCATGTTCCCCACCCCTTTTTTTCCCATTTTTCTTATTTTTTCTCAACACAATTTATACTTAATCTCAATTAGTATTAAGTTTTAGTCTTAGTGTTTTTCCTGCCCGAAACGCTTTGCGTAATAGTGACTTTAGGCCTTGTATGTACTAGCTCTATCTATAAATCCATCAACTTTTGTATCTTACCTTGTATGTATGTACCTTACCTGAATAAAAATTATTATTATTATTATTATTTATTATTATTATTATTATATTATTATTATTATTATTATTATTATTATCACATTATAGTTTAGTGAATATAGGCAACTCGGTGGTGAAGACACCTAGAGCTGAAGGCTTGAGTAATATTGGCAGTATTCAGAAATGTTCAACGGAAACACCGCATAAAGCTTAACAGTAGGTTATTACTAACTTAAACTAATACAAAGGGTGCTTGATTTACTTTAGATTGGCGTCAGAAATGCTATGGTTGCATTAGCGAGACTCTTGACGTCTGGCTAATCGACTCGCATCCACTCGGGCGAAACACCTAACTTAACACAGTTGACAGCCAATCATTAACACGGCAACCTAACTGCCGTATGCAAAGGATCACAAGAGTTCCAACCGGATACTCGGTAATTATCATATGCAATAAATCATATATACGCTGTCAGTGGGACAGGCAATAACATGCACAATAATAATGTCACACAATACTAAATGTGTGGTGTATGTGAAGCTCACATTCACAGACGAGTGAAATGCCATGGTACCACATGGTACCGTCGATTCACCTATAACCTGTGACAAGTATGAGTAGGTGAGAACTGTGGTTGATCCCTGAGATCAACACAGACAGACACAATAAAAAAATGACAAGATCTTGTACTTATAGGTGGGGGTACCTCTCTTATTCACTCACTCACTGATGCACATTTATGCAAGCACTCGCAGGTGGCCTGATAGCTAGTTTCCTCATTCTGACGTGAGACCATTGACGACAGGTTTTCCCACAAACCGTACTTGAAACAGGGGTACTCGCAGGAGGGCGCGTTGTATGTCACAGACACACGCACACACTCTAGCACTGGTGGTGAGTAAGGGTGGTGGCGTCACGTAGAACAGTGAGTGCGGCGGCGGGCAGCTCGAGGCTACACGATCGAGACAGAGTGGCGGCTGGCTGCTGCATGGTATATGGTACCATGCACTACACTGTACACTGTGGTGCAGGTACACTGTGGTAAAAGTCACACACAGATTACTTAGGCGGCGGCACTGCCTTAGTTCACTCTAGGTCACTCACAACGATCTCCACTTGTCACCAGGGGTTACCTGATACCAGTCTGTTTCGCTCTGGTGATTTGTCACTTAGGCTTCTGAACAATATATTCATGAACGCGATTCCGGGCGAACGTTGGTATATCGAAAAGATGCTGAGTTTAACTTGACGGTGAGGAATAGACGGTGTTCAGTCTATTGGCCGATAGACAGAACAGGACATGTCCTCTGTGTAAGGGCTCCTTCACGAGAATGCTTTTGCCTGAGGCTCAAAGCATCTTGTGGGGCACACACAAGGGATTACAATTTGACCAATAGCATTGCAGCAAATGAGTGGGAACCAATCATAATGACCGTTCCCTGATCAGTAGGAGAGGTGACGTCATGAACACATCACGACTACGTCACAGCTGTTATTCTCCATCGCACTGGTTGAAGTTGACATCAGAGTCAGACTGTCGCCTTGCAGGCATCCCCTCTCCTCTCTCACACTGGCACCGGCCAATGTACTCACTGAGCATTTGTGGCAAGTATGCTTAAATTCCTTGTATCTACTTTCTGCCTGGACATACGGCGGCCTCCGTATTATAAACGTATTCCTGGTTATGTGGGCATTCTGTAGATACCCAACATGCCAGTTCATTATCCAGGGTTAACAGAGATAGGGCCTTGTGCACGAAGTTCGATGCACTGTGCACTGCAATGAGCCATTCAAGTCAGCTGTGGGAGAATCTTGAGAGACCATTCTCTTACATCACCCCCCAACAAAAACCGAACTCCTCATAGTGGTGCTTGTTCCACCTCACACCGCTGACGCACGTACTAAGTGCACGTGGTGCGGCCGGGTCGAGCGGACCCCGATTTCTATATTACTAGGCGAGACGGGTCCTCGTCTAGACTATTTCCTTCTGTTAAGTGAGGAATTTCTTCAGTCACTGGGTCACATGTGGCTATCTTTTCAGGTTTTGAGCAGGCACTGTGGTCGAAGAGGAAACTAGATTTATTCCTCCAAGGAGTGCCGGACCAACCGGGCTGTGGTCGGTATGTGGCCCTGCGGGCCGCTCCAAGCAACAGCCTAGTGGACCAAACTCTCACAAGACAAGCCTGGCCTCGGACTGGGCTTGGGGAGTAGAAGAACTCCTAGAACCCCATCAACCAGGTATCAACCAGGAATCAACCAGAATGTAGCTCTAGGTCTGGGTCGGCTCAACGCCTCGAAACCCGGAGTGGTGCTAGTGTGTCCACTGCCTCTCTCCACCTGTGTCATGCCTGAAATATCAGAAGCACACTGGGAACTAGTGTCCGGTGATGTGCGTTGCATTTCCTCGCTCATATCTCCCTCGGTCGACGTCTCGTTAATCACCCCTGACTTACTCAACCAGTCAGCACCTACTGCTGAGAGCAGTGGGTTGTCGATCGGCCGTGTCGATGTCGAGGCCCGTGGTCCTCTCCTGTTCTTACATCTTACATGCTTCTTTGGCTTTGTGGATACATCTACAGGAGGGTCCTCGTAGCGTTTGAGCATGTTGACGTGGTACTTCTTCCTGGCACCATCGACGTCGAGCACGTAGTTTAACGAGTGCGAGCACTCCACTACCGTGAATGGGCCCTTCCACTGCAGCAAGAGCTTGTTCCTGCTGGTGGGAAGTAACAAAAGTACCTTGTCACCTACACTGAACTTGCGTTCTTTTGCTTTTTTGTCGTATGTTTGCTTCTGGTACTCCTTTGCTTTTGCTAGCTGTTCTCGGGCCAGCTGACAAGTGTTCTTCAGCTGTTCCCGTTGATCGATGACATACTCGTACGTCGTCTTGGATTCAGGGGTACAGTCATCGCCTTCCCACAGGTTCCTCAGTACCTGCAGAGGGCCTTTAACTGTGCGACCGTACAAAAGCTCAAAGGGTGAGAACCCTGTGCTAGCCTGTGGCACCTCCCTGTAGGCAAACAACAAAGGGTTGATTAATACCTGGGCCACTCCCGAGGCTGTTCGATGCACATTCTCTTCAACATCTTCTTGAGAGTGCCATTGAAGCGTTCTACCAAACCGTTTTCCATAGCATGATACGGCGTGGTGAGGGATGCTCTTGCTGTGAGCAGACTTCGGACTTCGTCCATCATCTCGCTGGTAAACTGTGTCCCTCGGTCGCTATGGATCCACTCAGGTATACCAAGGCGACTGAAAAAAAACTACCAAGACTTCCGCTACCGTTGACATCTCGGTGTTCTTCAGGGCAGCTGCTTCTGAGTACCTTGTTGCGTGATCGAGCATGGTCAGGATGTACTTACTGCCGTCCGTTGCACTCGGTATGATCGGACCAACCAGATCAATGCTGACCAGCTTGAACAGTTGATCAATGATGGGGAAGGACTGAAGCTTCCCAGGCTTCACCAGTCCTTGATCAGTGGTGCACTGACAGGTGTCACACGAGCGAGTGTAATGCTGTATTTCCCCAGTAATTCCTGGCCAGTAGAACACAGCTTGTATCCGCGCACTGGTCTTTGCGTGACCCATATGACCTCCCATCAAAACTTCGTGCCCTAAACGGAACACAGCCAGTCTATGCTCCTGTGGAACAACGAGTTGGTCCCAAGTGTCGTGGGGGGTCTCAACTCTGCGTACGAGTTTCCCATTATGGTGCAAGTACCAGTACTTGCGTTCCTGGTGTTGGAAAACTTTTTTCTCCTCAGCATACCTACGTATCTGGGCTAGTGTTGGGTCGCTCCCTTGGGCGTCAATAAACTCCTTTGCAGACACTCCCTGAATGTCTCGTAATTTCCATGGTTTTTCTGGGCGAGTCGGCTTGTTGCTCTCTGACCTTTTTGCAATGGACGATAGTTGGAAGTAAATAGGAAATTTTAAATAGACTAGGGTTGATGGTATTTTACATTAGGTTTCAGGGCTACTGTTGTAACGCAAAACACACGACTCACAGACCGGATTTTTAATCCCCCTTGAACGTGCCTGTGCAGGAACGCTGAGCCGCTAGCTGGTGACGTCATTGTCCATTAGCAATGTCTGTGCAAGGGTCACTGGGGAAACGAAAAAACATGGGGACAACTCGTTGCAGTTGAATATCTCACCGGGGCAACGAAAAACACACGACTCAAATCGCTGCAGTTGAATCTCACCGGGGCATCGAAAAACACACGATTCAAATCGCTGCAGTCGGAAAAAGCAAAACTGCAGCGATTTGAGTCTTCTTATCTGACCTCGTAGTGACAGCTGCCACGAGCGAGTTACCTGTTAATGGAGTTGCTGTTGCTTCAACCAGAGGTTTTGCTTCTTTCTCCATTACTTCATAGCTTGCTTTCTCTCCCTTATTCTTCAGCTGGGTAAGGCTGTGGTCACTCCCTATGACGTCATCCCCGGGCGAGTCACCCGCTCCAGCTGACTGAGGGCTGCCGCACTCAGCTGAGGCAGAAGCTTCCTCACTCTCCCCCATTTTCTTTGAGGGTGAACTTGGGCAATCAGAGACTCCCGGTACATTTCCCAATAATGATCCATATACAGCATGTTCCTGTTGAACGGCACGGATTTTACCTTTGATGTAAGGTGTGTCGACCCACAGATACACCTCCACCATCTCCTAAGCACAGCCATTTGGGAATTTGACATAGATATGTCTACCTGTCTCAGATTCTGGCTTTACTAGGCTTTTTCTTACCATGTGGGTAAGCGTGGCGCCCTTGTCACGGAAGATTTTCGCCGATTTTCCGTTAACATTTCCGTCCACCTCTTCAAGGGTCCAAGCTAGTGGTTCCTTTCCAATGTTGGGATGTTTCTTACCACTTGAGCTCACACCTGCTATACGTGACCTGATTTCGGTTTTACCTTGCAATCAGCTGTACGATGACCTGGCTTACCACAGTTGTAACACTTGTGCACATGCTTGTTGGAGGAGTTTCCTTGCTCCCCCGACACACCAGTCTTAGGCTTAGCTCCCTCGCCAGTACCTGTAGCATGATGCTACTCGTGTGGATTCACCCCTTTCACCTGTCTCCTGGCCCCAGCCCACAGATCAGCTTGCTTGGCCATAGACAGATTTGACATAATTTCCTGCTCTTTGAGCTTGACACGCAGAGACGATTCGCATGCTTCTAAAAACTGTTCACGAATCATCAGTTGATAGAACTCCATGCTCCCAGGAGCAGTCTCCACGAGTTCACAGTAACGGTTTAGACTCGATTCTAACCGCTGTAACATTAGCACATATGTCTCCCCTTTTTGCAATTGATCCCTACGGAAATTCTCTAGCAACCGGTCTGCAGTGATGCCAAAACCGTTCAGCAGCGCTTTTGTCAATGCCTCGTAATCTCCGCGCTGGTGCGGACCCTTCAAAACGCTTGATGTATGCATCCATCGAGTCGTCCCTTTCATCAAAGTTAGCTAGTTTAGGTAGTTTGACAGTCTTACCTTGTTCAACGTTAGTCTCTGTTGAACGACCAATTGTCTGGTCATCCTGCCTCCCTTGTAACTGCATGAGAGCTATGCGTTCAGTACTCTGTTCTGCTGATCAATCCAGAGTTTGCTTTCTCTGTCCTGCTGATCAGTCCAGAGTTTCATAGCTTGCTCTGCTACTTTATTCCCTTCGAATCCCAACCCCTTAACTTCGTTGCGGTATTCCTCTAAGGTAAATAAATGCGAGCCTGTAATACCTACTCTTTGAGTTGGTGTCGTCCACAAGGACCTTTTGGGCCGAGATTCTTCCCTGTAGAATCCCCCTACGGAGTATTTAAAGGGCTAGATTCCCGCGGACTCCGGTTTTCTCTCTCAGCGTGCGTGATTCTAGTGACATCATTCCCGGTGACGTCACCCACAGGAGTCTCTACCTCCAAGTTGTCTCTCACTGGAGTCTCTCCCATTGTGTTATCTCTTACCGGGGTCTCACCTTCGACAGCCTTATCCAGTATGATGAGACTCGTGCACGCCACCTCAGTACTACCCTGCATGTGTGCTTGTAGCATCACCTCTTCCACGGCCCTCATGTGCTGCTACACTCGTTCCTTACACTCTAGCTCACTAAGAGTGTCGTAGTCGTCAGGTCTACGAGCGGTCAAGGCCAAGTGAAGATGCAGGTAGCGCTGTTTGTACTTTCCACACTCAGACATACTTTTGGTGTGTGTACCTAACAGGGCGTTAAACGTCCTCTGAATACTGCTCGTCAATTTTTAATTTTCAGGGAAAATTTAAGTGCGAAATTTTACTTTACAACCTAGCTCATAGGTTCCAACTAAGCCAATCATGTTGGGCGCCAGATGTGGAGGTTTTCTTTTTTGCTTTCCCGACTGCAATGCGTACGTTGCCAATGTACATGTGGCAGACGCTTCACGAAGCTGTCGGAATCCGCAGAGAAAATACAAGAATAACCGTACAGGGCCTGGGAGCAAGGTCGAGTTAGAGTCCATGAGGGTCTCTTCTCAAATTAGCCTCACCTGGTCCTGTTCGACGTTGATCGTTGCAATCTCCTCAATGATTTAACACTTAAGGGACTCCTAGGGTCCTCATCACATTAATGACCTTCCAAATGCCTCCCAACATCTCAAACCAATTCTATTTGCAGACGATACGACCTTCATTTACTCCAGTCCTGACCCCCTTCCTCTAAATGTCACAGTGAATACTGAGCTAAATAAAGTCCATCACTGGCTAACTGCCAACAAACTCACCCTCAATATTAATAAAACTTTCTATATTTTGTTTGGCAATAAATCCTCAAATCAAATAAATCTCAGGATTAGTAATACCCAAATTTGTAACAAAGTAGATGGCAAATTCCTTGGCGTTCTCACTGAGCACAAGCTGAATTTCCAGGGACACATTCTAAATATATAAAAAAAAATCGAAAACTGTTGGCATTCTTTCTAAGATCAGATATTATGTACTTCGCCCTGCCCTGGTGACACTATTATTCTCTCATCTATCCTTTTCTCAATTATGGTATTTGTGCTTGGGGTTCTACTACCCAAAATCATTTACGTCCTCTAATTACTCAACACAAAGCTGCTATTAGGACAATATCTCACTCTGGCCCCAGACATCACTCGGTACCCTTACTCAAATCTCTGAATTGGTTAGATATTAAGTCCCTGCACATCCTCTCATGTGTATTTTATGTATATAAAACGCTGAACTGTAATGTCAGTCCTGACCTTAAACGCTTCCTAGAAGTTTGTAACAGATGCCATGAGCACCACACCAGAAACAAATACCTATTTGATATTCCAAGAGTACGACTTAGTCAAACTAGAAATGCTTTACAGATCAAGGGACCTCGTATATGGAATGACCTTCCCAATTATGTTAAAGACTGTACCTCTCACAACAAGTTTAAGATAAAAACTAAGTACTACCTAGTTAACTCAATGTAACCTACCTCACCCCCAAAATGTCAACCCATGTCTTCTATTTTAAACAATGCTGTTTTGTTGACCAAATTGTATTTTTTTTTTTTTCTGCCATGTTTCCCCCCCCCTTTTTTCCATTCTTTTCTTATTTTTTCTCAACAAAATTTATACTTTAATCTCAATTAGTATTACGTTTTAGTCTTAGTGTTTTTCCTGCCCGAAACGCTTTGCGTAATATATAGTGACTTTAGGCATTGTATGTACTAGCTCTATCTATAAATCTATCAACTTTTGTATCTTACCTTGTATGTATGTACCTTACCTGAATAAAAATTTATTATTATTATTATTATTTTTATTATTATTATTATCAATTTATAGTTTAGTGAATATAGGCAACTCGGTGTTGAAGACACCTAGAGCTGAAGGCTTGGGTAATGTTGGCAGTATTCAGAAGTGGTTCAACGGAAACACCGCATAAAGCTTAACAGTAGTTTATTTACTATCTTAACCACTAATACAAAGGGTGCTTGATTTACTTTAGATTGGCGTCAGAAAGGCTATGGTTGCATTAGCGAGACTCTTGACGTCTGGCTAATCGACTTGGATCCACTCGTGGAGAAACACCTAACTTAACACAGTTGACAGCCAATCATTAACACGGCAACCTAACTGCCGGTATGCAAAGGGATCACAAGAGTTCCAACCGGATACTCGGTAATGATGATATGCAATAAATCACAAATACACTGCCAATGGGACAGGCAATAACATGCACAATAATAATGTCACACAATACTAACATCACATTACATTAACATCAGTAACAAAAATAATGGCAAGTTTCTTGGCCTATTCCTAGACAAGAAACTCAACTTCAGCACCCACATTCAACACATAACTAAGAAAGTCTCTAAGACAGTTGGTGTACTCTCTAAAATAAGATATTATGTTCCTAACTCTGCTCTCCTCTCACTATATTATGCACTAATCTACCCATATTTTAATTATGGTATCTGTGCATGGCAGTCTACCACTGCAAACCACCTTAAGCCCATCATCACCCAGCAAAAATCTGCTATCAGAATAATAACTAACTCTGCTTTCAGACAACACTCAGCTCCCTTGTTTAAATCCCTAAACTTGCTAAATATTAACTCCCTGCACACATTCTCTTGTGTCAACTACATTTACAAAACCCTGTTCTTAAATGCAAACCATGCTCTGAAACTCTCCCTGGACAGATGTAATAGGACCATTTATCACCACATCAGAAATAAATATCTCTTTGATATCCCCAGGGTCAAACTTAATCTGTGTAAACACTCTACGCAAATTAAGGGACCTAGTCTATGGAACTCACTCCCTAGTGAATTGAAAAGTTGTCAAACTTTTGCCTTATTTAAAAGCAAAACCAAAAGTTCCTAATTTCATCTTAGTTTCCTACACTGAGCTTAAAATTTGATCTGTATCTAGTGTTACCCAATCTCCCAATTTTTATGTACTTAACCCAAACAACCTTATCATTGTGTTCATTGCTGTCTTCTTTTATGTGCTAGCCATATGCTGTATTGTGCCTACCAATTTTTGTCAACTACCATTCAAGCTGTCATTGCAATCAATCTGAGCTACCTATGTGCTTTAATATACCTACAATTTTCTCTCATCATTTTTTTCTTGCCTTGTAACTGTTATCATTTTTTATAATTTTGCAAGTATTTACCTACTTAAAATTTTCTTAGATTAAGGACCTGCCCGAAACGCTGCGCATACTAGTGGCTTTACAAGATTGTAATTACCATATTATGTATCCTCACAATCCCAATGTACCTTCTTGTATATAAATAAATAAATAAATAAATAAATAAATAAATAAATAAATAAATAAATAAATAAATAAATACTAAATGTGTAGTGTATGTGAAGCTCATATTCACAGACAAGAGTAATGCCGTGATACCACACAGATAACCACGCATTCACCGTCGATTCACCTATAACCTGTGACAGATATGAGTACGTGTGAACTGTGGTTGATCCCTCTGATCAACACAGACAGACACAATAAAACATTGACAAAATCTTGTACTTACAGGTGGGGGTACCTCTCTTATTCACTCACTCACTCATGCACATTTATGCAAGCACTCGCAGGTGGCCTGATAGCTGGTTTCCTCGTTCTGAAGTGAGACCATTGACAACAGGTTTTCCCAAAAACCGTACTTGAAACGGGGGTACTCGCAGGAGGGCGCATTGTATATGTCACAGACACACGCACACACTCTAGCACTGGTGGTGAGTAAAGGTGACGTCACGTAGTGCAGTGAGGGCGGCGGCGGGCAGCTCAAGGCTTCACGATCGGGACAGAGTGGAAGCTGGCTGCTGCAGGTTATGTGGTACCATTCACTACACTGTACACTGTGGTGCAGGTACACTGTGGCAAAAGTCACACACAGATTACCTAGACGGCGGCGCTGCCTTAGTTCACTCTAGGTCCTTGGATACCTTACCTTGATACCTTGAGGTGCTTCCGGGGCTTATCGTCCCGCGGCCCGGTCATCGACCAGGCCTCCTGGTTGCTGGACTGATCAACCAGGCTGTTGGACGCGGCTGCTCGCAGCCTGACGTATGAGTCACAGCCTGGTTGATCAGGTATCCTTTGGAGGTGCTTATCCAGTTCTCTCTTGAACACTGTGAGGGGTTTGCCAGTTATGCCCCTTATGTGTAGCGGGAGCGTGTTGAACAGTCTCGGGCCCCTGATGTTGATAGAGTTCTCTCTCAGAGTACCAGTTGCACCTCTGCTTTTCAACGGGGTATTCTGCACATCCTGCCACGTCTTCTTGTCTCATGTGATGTTATTTCTGTGTGCAGGTTTGGGACCAGCCCCTCTAATATTTTCCATGTGTAAATTATTATGTATCTCTCCCGCCTGCGCTCCAGGGAATACAGATTTAGGCTCTTTAGTCGGTCCCAATAGTTTATGTTTTACCGAGTGGATTCTAGCAGTAAAGGACCTCTGCACGCTCTCCAGGTCAGCAATTTCTCCAGCTGTGAAAGGGGCTGTCATTGTGCAACAGTACTCCACTCTAGAGAGCACAAGCGTTTTGAATAGTATCATCATCGGTATAGCATCTCTAGTGTGAAAAGTTCTTGTTATCCAACCTGTCATTTTTCTTGCAGTTGTGACGGCTACTTTATTGTGTTCTTTAAAGGTAAGGTCTTCCGACATGAGTACACCCAGATCCTTTACATTGCCTTTTCGTTCTATGTTATGATTTGCCTGAGTTTTGTACGTGGTTTCCGTTTTTATATTTTCATTTTTTCCATAGCGCATGAGCTGGAACTTGTCTTCGTTAAACACCATATTATTTTCTGTAGCCCATAGAAAGACCTGATCTACATCTGACTGGAGGTTCGCCGTGTCCTCTATGTTGCCTACTCTCATGAAGATCCTAGTGTCATCTGCAAAGGATGATACAGTTCTATAGGTTGTGCTCTTGTCAATGTCCGATATGAGGATGAGAGAAAGTACTGGAGCAAGCACAGTACCCTGGGGGACTGAGCTCTTAACGGTTGATGGGCTGGATTTTATTTTGTTGACTATTACACATTGGGTTCTGTTGGTCAGGAAATTGTAGATCCATCTGCATTTTTTCGGTAATTCCTTTGAGCGCATTTTATGTGCAATAACACCATGGTCACATTTATCAAAAGCTTTGCGAAATCTGTGTAAATTACATCAGCGTTTTTTTTGTCTTCCATACTCTAATGCCTATCATAGTGGTCCAGCAACTGCGACAGGCAAGAGCGCCCTGTTCTGAAACCATGTTGTCCGGGGTTATGGGAGATGCTGTGATTCCATGTATTTTGTGATCTTACTTCTTAGCACTCTCTCAAAATTTTTATGATGTGCGATGTTAGTGCTATCGGTCTGTAATTTTTTGCCTCTGCCTTATTTCCTCCTTTATGAAGTGGTGCATCTCTGCTGTTTTTAGTATATCAGGAATGCCAGTATCNATGCAGTTTCATTGTGCAGCCTAAAACTTAGCTTCCTTGATTCTAGAGTGGTTCTGCTAATGTTAGTTCAGTAAATGCGTGGTAATGGTCTCAATACTCGATAACAGACTGAACAAAAACCATCTAATTATCGCAGGGACTTTAATATTGACCTCTGTGAGCCTGAACACCCTACTGCTGTTAGCTTCCTCACTGTATGAATTCCTGCTTCTCATACCCTTAATCACTAGACCTACTAGAATCACTGATAGTACTGCCACGACTCTTGATCACATTTGGACCAACATAACTCTCCGCTTACTTCAGGTATAATCACCGATAGCACTACAGACCATTACCCCCATTTCTCTTAACTAACATTATCAAACCACCTCTTGAGTCAAGGGATTAAGCTTTAGGCTGCACAATGAAACTGCTATAGACAATTTTATAACTGCTGCTGATAATGTCAACTGGGAATCCGAGTTAGGTAACATAGGGGACATCAACCTAGCAGTGCAATCTTTTCTTCAAAAAACTCTTAACCTTTATAACACCCACTGTCCTAGGCTTACAAAACAAGTCACAACCAAAAGGCTTAACAATCCTTGGCTTACAAAGGGAATACTTAAATCCATTAATAAAAAACATGATCTTGAGAAGAAGTATAGGTTAGGAACCGTCTCCAAAGAATTTTCAAAGAATTACTCGTTATTGCTATCTAAAATAATTAGACGAGCCAAAACTAAATTCTACGAAGATAAATTTACCCAAATAAAGAGCAACATTAAAAAAACTTGGAGCACAATATCACAAATATTGGGATCAAAGAAGATTTTTAATAACAAACCAACACTCCTGTCCAATAACGATGGTCAGCTTTCAGCCTCTGATTCTGCTATTGAGTTCAATAGGTTCTTCTCTTCCATTGGGTCATCCCTAGCAAATGATATTCCATCTTCCAGTACTGATGTTAAGGACTATCTTACAGGTAACTATCCACAATCTCTGTACCTAAAGCCTACTAATTCCACTGACGTCAATGAGATAATCCTTTCCCTTAAAACCAAGTCTAGTGCCCTTGAGGAGATACCAACTTTAATTTACAAAAAAGCCTCCAGATCTTTAGCCCCTGCTATTGCATTGCTCTTCAACAAGTCACTTGAACTCCAAACCTTTCCAGATATTCTAAAGAAAGCGAGAGTAACCCCTGTCCACAAATGTGGTGATCTCACAGATGTTAACAACTACAGACCTATATCAATCCTGCCTAACTTGTCAAAAATATTTGAAAAACTAATCTACAAGCAGCTTTACTCTTATCTAGCCAAACACAATATACTTAGCTCTTGTCAATATGGCTTCAGACCCAAAAAAAGCACTAACGATGCACTTATTAGTATGATTAACTTGATTCATGCAGCTCTTGATAAAATGAGTTCCCTGTTGGGTTATTTGTGGACCTGCGTAAGGCTTTTGACACTGTCAACCACCAAAACCTTCTTCTTAAATTACATCATTATGGAGTCAGAGGACACTCCCTGCAATACCTCAAATCTTACCTTACTGACAGGCTCCAGTATGTTTCTGTGAATAATTCAATTTCTCCCACCCTACCCATCAACATCGGTGTTCCTCAGGGCAGCATACTTGGCCCTCTCCTCTTTCTCATCTACATTAATGACCTTCCAAATGCCTCCCAACACCTCAAACCAATTCTATTTGCTGACGACACAACCTTCATTTACTCCAGTCCTGACCCCCTTGCTCTAAATGCCACAGTAAATACTGAGCTAAATAAAGTCCATCTTTGGCTAACTGCCAACAAACTCACCCTTAACATTGACAAAACTTTCTATATTCTGTTTGGCAATAAATCCTCTAATCAAATAAATCTCAAAATAAACAATACCCAAATTTGTAACAAATTAGATGGCAAGTTCCTTGGCGTTCTCATTGACCACAAGCTGAATTTCCAGGGACACATTCTAAATATATCAAAAAAGTTTCAAAAACTGTTGGCATTCTTTCTAAGATCAGATATTATGTTCCCCGACCTGCCCTGGTGACTCTCTATTACTCCCTCATCTATCCATATCTCAACTATGGTATTTGTGCTTGGGGTTCTACTACCCAAAATCATTTACGTCCTCTAATTACTCAACATAAACCTGCTATTAGGACAATATCCAACTCTGGCCCCAGACATCACTCGGTACCCCTACTCAAATCTCTCAATATGTTAGATATTAAGTCACTGCACATTCTCTCATGTGTATCATACATATATAAAACGCTGTACTGTAATGCCAATCCTGAACTCAAAAGCTTCATTGAAGGTTGTAACAGAACCCATGAGCACCACACCAGAAATAAATACACTTTTGATATTCCAAGAGTACGGCTTAATCAAACTAGAAATGCTCTACAAATCGAGGGACCCAGAATGTGGAATGACCTCCCCAACCATGTTAAAGACTGCATGTACCTCTCTCAACCAGTTTAAGCTTAAAATTAAACACTACCTAATAAATTCCCTGTGACCTACCTTACCCCTCTATTTTCAACCCATGTCTGTTATTTTTTTTTTTTTAATCAACGCTGTTTGTCAACCTTTTGTATTTGTGCTGCTTTTTCAGTCATGTTCCCCCTTTTTTTTTCTTTTTTTGTTTTTGTTCTCAACACATTTTTTTCTTTATGCTCAATTAGTATTAAGTTCTAGATATTAATGTTCTTCCTGCCCGAAACGCATTGCGTAATAGTGGCTTTAGGCATTGTATGTACTAGCTCTATCTATAATTCGATCCATTAATGTAACATTACTTGTATGTATATACCTTACCTGAATAAACATATTTATATTTATTTATAAATATTGCCGGAACAACCGTGGACATCTTCAAGAGGAAACTAGATTTATTCCTACAAGGAGTGCCGGACCAACCGGGCTGTAGTGGGTATGTGGGCCTGTGGGCCGCTCCAAGCAACAGCCTAGTGGACCAAACTCTCACAAGTCAAGCCTGGCCTCAGGCCGGGCTTGGGGAGTAGAAGAACTCCCAGAACCCCATCAACCAGGTATCAACCAACCAGGTAACCAGGTATCAACCAGGTACCCCTTTCACCTGTCTCCTGGCCCCAGCCCACAGATCAGCTTGCTTGGCCATAGACAGATTTGACATAATTTCCTGCTCTTTGAGCTTGACACGCAGAGACAATTCACATGCTTCTAAAAACTGTTCACGAATCATCAGTTGATAGAACTCCATGCTCCCAGGAGCAGTCTCCATGAGTTCACAGTAACGGTTTAGACTCGATTCTAACCGCTGTAACATTAGCACATATGTCTCCCCTTTTTGCAATTGATCCCTACGGAAATTCTCTAGCATCCGGTCTGCAGTGATGCCAAAACCGTTCAGCAGCGCTTTTGTCAATGCCTCGTAATCTCCGCGCTGGTGCGGACCCTTCAAAACGCTTGATGTATGCATCCATCGAGTCGTCCCTTTCATCAAAGTTAGCTAGTTTAGGTAGCTTGACAGTCTTACCTTGTTCAACGTTAGTCTCTGTTGAACGACCACTTGTCTGGTCATCCTGCCTCCCTTGTAACTGCATGAGAGCTATGCGTTCAGTACTCTTTCTGTTCTGCTGATCAGTTCAGTGTTTGTTTTCTCTCTCCTGCTGATCAGTCCAGAGTTTGCTTTCTCTGTCCTGCTGGTCAGTCCAGAGTTTGCTTTCTCTGTCCTGCTGATCAGTCCAGAGTTTCATAGCTTGCTCTGCTACTTTATTCCCTTCGAATCCCAACCCCTTAACTTGGTTGCAGTATTCCTCTAAGGTAAATAAATGCGAGCCTATAATACCTACTCTTTGAGTTGGTGTCGTCCACAAGGACCTTTTGGGCCGAGATTCTTCCCCGTAGAATCCCCCTACGGAGTATTTAAAGGGCTAGATTCCCGCGTGACTCCGTTTTCTCTCTCAGCCTGCGTGATTCTAGTGACATCATTCCCGGTGACGTCATCCACAGGAGTCTCTACCTCCAAGTTGTCTCTCACTGGAGTGTCTACAACTGTGTTATCTCTCACTGGGGTCTCACCACCGATAGCTTCATCCAGTATGATGAGACTCGTGCACGCCACCTCAGTACTACCCTGTATGTGTGCTTGTAGCATCACCTCTTCCACGGCCCTCATGTGCTGCTCCACTCGTTCCTTACACTCTAGCTCACTAAGAGTGTCGTAGTCGTCAGGTCTACGAGCGGTCAAGGCCAAGTGAAGATGCAGGTAGCGCTGTTTGTACTTTCCACACTCAGACATACTTATGGTGTGTGTACCTAACAGGGCGTTAAACGTCCTCTGAATACTGCTCGTCAATTTTGAATTTTCAAGGAAAATTTAAGTGCGAAATTTTACTTGACAACCTAGCTCATAGGTTCCAACTAAGCCAATCATGTTGGGCGCCAGATGTGGAGGTTTTCTTTTTTGCTTTCCCGACTGCAATGCGTACGTTGCCAATGTACATGTGGCAGACGCTTCACGAAGCTGTCGGAATCCGCAGAGAAAATACGAGAATAACCGTACAGGGCCTGGGAGAAAGGTCGAGTTAGAGTCCATGAGGGTCTCTTCTCAAACTAGCCTCACCCGGTCCTGTTCGACGTTG
>WNGS01166565.1:8472-20380 GCA_020271785.1 Procambarus virginalis
GTGTGTGTGTTTGTACTCACTATTTGCACTTGTGCTTGCGGGGGTTGAGCTTCTGGCTCTTTGGTCCGCTCTCAACTCGTCAATCAACAGGTGTACAGTTCCTGAGCCTATGGGCTTCATATATCTACACTTGAACCTGTGGTATGGAGTAAGCCTCACCACATCCTGCCCTAATGCATTCATTGTCAACCAACTGACACTAACAAAAAGTTCTTTCTAATATCTCTGTGGCTCATTTGGGCACTCTGTTTCACCTGTGTCCCTAGTGCGTCTACCCTTGTGTTAAACAGCCTGTCTTTATCAACCTGTATTCCCCTGAGAATCTTGAAGTGGTGATCATGTCCCCCCTAACTCTTCTGTCTTACCCGTGAGTTTAATTCCCGTAGTCGCTCCTCGTAGCTCATACCTCTCAGCTCGGGTACTAGTCTGGTGGCAAACCTTTGAACCTTTTCCAGTTTAGTCTTATGTTGACAGAGATATGGACTCCATGCTGTGAGGCTGCATACTCCAGGATGGTCTGACATAGTGTTATAAATGTTCTGAAAGATTCCCTTCACAAGTTTCTAAAGCCTTGCTTATGGAGCCAACCTGGCATATGCTGCTGATGTTATCCTCTTGATATGGCTTCAGGGGACAGGTCTGGCGTGATATCAACCCCCAGGTCTTTCTCTTCTCTGAACTCTTGAAGTATTCATCTCCCAAATGGATACCTTGTATCTGCTCCTGCTCCTACCCTATCTTCATTACATTACATTTGCTTGGGTTAAACTCTAACACCATTTGTTCGACCATTCCTGCAGTTTGTCCAGGTCTTCTTGAAGCTCAAGCGTCCTCCTCTGTCTTACCCTTCTCATAATTTTGGCGTCGTCAGCAACATTGAGAGGAATGAGTCTATACCCTCTGGGTAGATCATTACGTATATCAGAAACAGGATAGGTCCAAGTACAGAGCCCTGTGGGACTTTCACTGGTGACTTCACGCCAGTCTGAGGTCTCACCCTCACTGTAACTCTCTGCTTCCTATTGCTTAGGTACTCCCTTATCCACTGGAGCGCCCTACTGTTACTCCTGCCTGTTTCTCCAGCTTATGCATCAACCTTTTATGGGGTACTGTTCAAAGGCTTCCGACAGTCCAAAAAAATGCAGTCCGCCCACCCTTCTCTTTCTTGCTTAATTCTTGTCACCTGATCGTAGAATTCTATCAAGCCTGTAAGGCAAGATTTACCCTCCCTGAACCCATGTTGATGGGTTGTCACGAAGTCTCTTCTCTCCAGATGTGTTACTAGGTTTTTTCTCACAATCTTCTCCATCACCTTGCATGGTATACAAGTTAAGGACACTGGCCTGTAGTTCAGTGCCTTGTCTGTCACCTTTTTGTATATTGTACTACATTAGCAGTCTTCCATATTTCTGGTAGGTCCCCCGTTTCCAGGACTTACTATACACTATGTGAAATGGTAAGCAAAGTGCTCTGCACTCTTTCATACCCATGGCGAGATTCCATCCGGACTAACAGCTTTTCTCACATCCAGCTCCAATAGGTCTTTTTGACCTCATCTCTTGTAATTTCGAACCTATGTAAGGTCACCTGGTTGCTGCCCCCTCTCAGCTCCGTGATATCTCCCTGTTCTATTGTAAAGACCTCCTGGAACCTTTTGTTGAGTTCTTCACACACCTCTTTGTCTATTCTCTGTGTACCTGTCCTCGCCCACCCTAAGTTTAATCACCTGTTCCTTCACTGTTGTCTTCCTCCTGATGTGACTGTGTAGTAGCTTTGTTCAGTCTTGGCTTTGTTAGCTATATCATTTTCATACCTTTTCTCAGCTGCTCTTCTCACACTGACAATACTCGTTCCTGGTTCTCTGGTATCTCTCTCTACTTTCTGGTGTTCTGTATTACGAAGTTCCTCCATGCCTCTTTTGTTCAGCTCCTTTGCTTTCATACATTCCCTATTAAACCACGGATTCTTCCTTTGCTTCTCTGTTTTTTCCTGTTGGGCTGGGACAACCTGCTTACAGCCTCCTGACATTTTTGGGTGACATAGTCCATCAGTTTGTACGGACTTGGTCCGAGTTCTGTGTCCCAATGTATATCCATAGGAATTTATTCATCTCCTCATAGTTTCCCTTTCTGTACGCCAGCCCTTTGGTTCCCAGTCTTTTTTGGGGGTGATAATTCCTGCTCAACCAGGTACTCAAAGCTCATACACTATGATCACTCATTCCCAAGGGGGCTTCCAACTTAACTTCCCTTATATCCGACTTATTCATATAGGTAAATATCAAATCAAGCAAGGCTGGTTTATCCCCTCCTCCATTCTTGTCGGTCCCTTGACGTGTTGACTTAGAAGTTTCTTGTTGCCACATCCAGCAGCTTAGCTCTCCATGTGTCTGGGCCTCCTGTGGGTCTCTGTTCCCCCATCTATCTTCCCATGGTTGAAGTCCCCAGATTAGAAGTCTGGATCCGTTCCTGCTAGCCACAAAGTGCTCTCTCTATTAGATTGATGGTGGCCATGTGTTTCTATCATATTCCTGTCTTTTCATTCGGTGGGGGTTATATATGACTAAATTATACTGTCCTCCAGTTGCAATGGTGCGTGGTATGTAGTCACTGAAACGTTTACAGTTCTGAATTACCATTTTTTCTCCAACCTTCTCTTTGTCAACGGCCCCACACTGTCCTCCTCACTACATAGTAGCCCTGTTTGAACACTGCATTTGTTATGAGTTTCGTTAGCTTTGTTTCTGTGAGTGCTATTATATCTGGGTTTTCTTCTAGTGCCTATTTTCCAAGTTCACTAGTTTTATTTGTAATCCCTCTATGTTATGTACATCGCCTTGAAGCTCCTTTCTTCTGTTCATTACATTATCCCTTTCTTGGCGAGTATTCTACTGGTGTGGGAAGCTGTTCCTGGGTGAGAGGATTGTGAGGGGTTTGCAGGGTCGCAGAGGGTTTTGGGGTGGGGGGTGGGGGTTTAAGGGAAGGGGAACGGGTAGGGTGTGGGTTAAGGAGATAGGGGGGACATGGAGGATACGGGGTGAGGGGGGGAGGAGGAATAGGGAGGGTATGGGATGAAGGGGGAAGGGGGACCTGGGGGGGAAAGGTGTGTGATGGGTGGGGTTGGCATGATGTGAATGGGTGGGGTGTCGGGGTCAGAATGGGTGGGGGGGAGGGAGGGTTGGGTGGGGGCAGGTCAGGGTGAGGGGAATGAAGGGTTTCTATGCAGAGGGGGTTGGGGTGTTGCCCCCCCCCCCATCTGGTGTTGCTGGGATGCTGGTTTGGGTTCCCTTCTTGTCTCTGGGACTGCTGTGTTGGGGCTGTGTGTGTGTGTGTGTGTGTGTGTGTGTGTGGTGTGTTGTTTGTTGTGTGTGTGTGTAGTACTCACCTACGTTGTACTCACCTAATTGTGCTTGCGGGGGTTGAGCTCTGGCTCTTTGGTACCGCCTCTCAACCGTCAATCAACTGGTGTACGAATTCCTGAGCTACTGGGCTCTATCATATCTAACATTTGAAACTGTGTATAGAGTCAGCCCTCCACCACAACACTTCCTAGTGCATTCCATTTACTAACTTTCTCTGACACTGAAAAAGTTCTTTCTAATGCAGGCGAAGAGTCACAATAACGTGGCTGAAGTATGTTGACAGAACCACACACTAGAAGTTGAAGGGACGACGACGTTTCGGTCCGTCCTGGACCATTCTCAAGTCGCTTGTGATGAGGAGGTAGAGGACGGGAAATAAAAATAGGCAAGAGAGAGGTGAGGAGGAAAGTAAGGTGTAGAGAATAGTAGCAATAATGAGAACTGCAGAAGGCCTATTGGCCCATTTATTCTTTCTAATGTGTGTGTGTGTGTGGTGTGTGTGTGTGGTGTGTGTGTGTGTGTGTGTGTGTGTGTGTGTGTGTGTGTGTGTGTGTGTGTGTGTGTGTGTGTGTGTGTGTGCGTGTGCGTGTGTCTGCCTACCTGATTGTGCTTCCGGGAGTTGAGCTCTGGCTCAACCACATCACATACCTCTCAACTTTTAACAGGTTCCTCTTGTGCTTGACAAGGTACGGGCTCCATGCTGGGCCCGCATACTCCAGGATTGGCCATACATATGTGGTATACAAAGTTCTGAGGGATTCCTTAAACAGGTTCCTGAAGGCAGTTCTGATGTTAGCCAGCCTCACATACGCCGCCGATGTTATTCTTTTGAAGTTTGCTTCAGGTGACAGGTTTGGCTTGATATCAACTTCTAGATCTTTCTCTCTGTTTCGTTAAGGACTTCATCTCCCATTCGGTATCTAGTGTCTGGCCTCCTATTTCCTCCACCTAGATTCATTACCTTACATTTACTCGGGGTGAACTTTAGTAGCTATTTGGTGGACCATCTTGAAGCCTTAATCTATCTTCATCTGTCTTAATTCGCCTCATAATTTTGCAGCATCAGCAAACATTGAGAGGATGAGTCTATACGCTCTGGTAGACTCATTTACATATAACAGAAACAGTATAGGTTTAAAGACTGAAATCCCTGCGGGACTTCCACTGGTGACCCCTCGCCACTCCTAGACTTCTGGTTTGTAGAATAATGATGGTAAATTTAATATATAATTCGAAGGACCATCCCTAAGAAAAGAGAGATAAAGACAGACTATTTACCACAAGGGGCACACGCACTAGGGGATACAGGTGGAAATTGAGTGGTCAAATGAGCTATTGAGACTTAGAAAGATTTTTTTTCACTGTCAGAGTAGCAGACAAATGGAATGCATTAGGAAGTGATGTGGTGGAGGCTGACTCCAATCACAGCTTCAAGTGTAGAGTTGATAGAGCCCAGTAGGCTCAGGAACCTGTACATTAGGTGATTGACAGTTGTGAGGCGGGACCAAAGAGCCAGAGCTCAATCCCAGCAGCACAATTAGGTGAGTATAATTAGGTAGTACACACACACTCACACACACACACACACACACACACACACACACACACCACACACACACACACACACCACACACACACACACACACACACACACACACCTTTCCCCCCCAGTCCCCCTTTCCCCCCCCCCTTCATCCATACCCTCCCTATTCCTCCTCCCCCCTCACCCCGTATCCTCCATGTCCCCCCTATCTCCTTAACCACACACCCTAAACCCGTTCCCCCTTCCCTTAAACCCCCACCCCCCACCCCAAAACCCTCTGCGACCCCTGCAACCACCTCACAGATCCTCTCACCCCACGGAACAGCTTCCCACACCAGTAGAATACTCGCCAAAGAAGGATATGTAAATGAACAGAAGAAGTGAGCTTCAAGCGATGTACACTAACATAGATGGGATTACAAATAAACTAGTGAACTTGGAGAGTGGGCACTAGAAGAAAACCAGACATAATAGCACTCACAGAAACAAAGCTAACGAAAATCATAACAATGCAGTGTTCCACAGGGCTATACTATGTAGTGAGGAAGAGAGAGAAGGGAGAGGAGGAGGTGGTGTGGCTTTGCTACTAAGAGAAGGTTGGAGTTTCGAAGAGATGGTAATTCAGAACTGTGAAGGTTTCAGGGACTACATATCAGGCACCATTGCAACTGGAGGACAGAAATTATAATAGTAGTCATATATAACCCCCACCGAATGACAGAAGACCCAGACAGGAATATGATAGAAACAACATGGCCACCATCAATATAATAGAGAGAGCAGCTTCTGTGGCTAGCAGGAACGGATCCAGACTTCTAATCATGGGAGACTTCAACCATGGGAAGATAGATTGGGGGAACAGAGACCCACACGGAGGCCCAGACACATGGAGAGCTAAGCTGCTGGATGTGGCAACAAGAAACTTTCTAAGTCAACACGTCAAGGGACCGACAAGAATGAGAGGAGGGGATGAACCAGCCTTGCTTGATTTGATATTTACCCTAAATGAGTCGGATATAAGGGAAGTTAAGTTGGAAGCCCCCTTGGGAATGAGTGATCATAGTGTATTGAGCTTTGAGTACCTGGTTGAGCTAGGAATTATCACCCCCAAAAAAGAACTGGGAACCAAAGGGCTGGCGTACAGAAAGGGAAACTATGAGGAGATGAATAAATTCCTATGGGATATACATTGGGACACAGAACTCGGAACCAAGTCCGTACAAGACATGATGGACTATGTCACCCAAAAATGTCAGGAGGCTGTAAGCAGGTTTGTCCCAGCCCAACAGGAAAAAACAGAGAAGCAAAGGAAGAATCCGTGGTTTAATAGGGAATGTATGAAAGCAAAGGAGCTGAACAAAAGGGCATGGAGGAACTTCCGTAATAACAGAACACCAGAAAGTAGAGAGAGATACCAGAGAACCAGGAACGAGTATGTCAGTGTGAGAAGAGCAGCTGAGAAAAGGTATGAAAATGATATAGCTAACAAAGCCAAGACTGAACCAAAGCTACTACACAGTCACATCAGGAGGAAGACAACAGTGAAGGAACAGGTGATTAAACTTAGGGTGGGCGAGGACAGGTACACAGAGAATGACAAAGAGGTGTGTGAAGAACTCAACAAAAGGTTCCAGGAGGTCTTTACAATAGAACAGGGAGATATCACGGCGCTGGGAGAGGTGGCAGCAAACCAGGTGACCTTGGATAGGTTCGAAATTACAAGAGATGAGGTCAAAAAGCACCTATTGGAGCTGGATGTGAGAAAAGCTGTTGGGCCGGATGGAATCTCGCCATGGGTATTGAAAGAGTGTGCAGGAGCACTTTGCTTACCACTCTCCATAGTGTATAGTAAGTCACTGGAAACGGGGGACCTACCAGAAATATGGAAGACTGCTAATGTAGTACCAATATACAAAAAGGGTGACAGACAAGAGGCACTGAACTACAGGCCAGTGTCCTTAACTTGTATACCATGCAAGGTGATGGAGAAGATTGTGAGAAAAAACCTAGTAACACATCTGGAGAGAAGAGACTTCGTGACAACCCATCAACATGGGTTCAGGGAGGGTAAATCTTGCCTTACAGGCTTGATAGAATTCTACGATCAGGTGACAAGAATTAAGCAAGAAAGAGAAGGGTGGGCGGACTGCATTTTTTTGGACTGTCGGAAAGCCTTTGACACAGTACCCCATAAAAGGTTGATGCATAAGCTGGAGAAACAGGCAGGAGTAACAGGTAGGGCGCTCCAGTGGATAAGGGAGTACCTAAGCAATAGGAAGCAGAGAGTTACAGTGAGGGGTGAGACCTCAGACTGGCGTGAAGTCACCAGTGGAGTCCCACAGGGCTCTGTACTTGGACCTATCCTGTTTCTGATATACGTAAATGATCTCCCAGAGGGTATAGACTCATTCCTCTCAATGTTTGCTGACGACGCCAAAATTATGAGAAGGATTAAGACAGAGGAGGACAGCTTGAGACTTCAAGAAGACCTGGACAAGCTGCAGGAATGGTCGAACAAATGGCTGTTAGAGTTTAACCCAAGCAAATGTAATGTAATGAAGATAGGGGTAGGAAGCAGGAGACCAGATACAAGGTATCATTTGGGAGATGAAATACTTCAAGAGTCAGAGAGAGAGAAAGACCTGGGGGTTGATATCACGCCAGACCTGTCCCCTGAAGCTCATATCAAGAGGATAACATCAGCAGCATATGCCAGGTTGGCTAACATAAGAACGGCCTTTAGAAACTTGTGTAAGGAATCTTTCAGAACATTATATACCACATATGTCAGACCAATCCTGGAGTATGCGGCTCCAGCATGGAGTCCCTATCTAGTCAAGCATAAGACTAAACTGGAAAAGGTTCAAAGGTTTGCCACCAGACTAGTACCCGAGCTGAGAGGTATGAGCTACGAGGAGCGACTGCAGGAATTAAACCTCACTTCGTTGGAAGACAGAAGAGTTAGGGGGGACATGATCACCACATTCAAGATTCTCAGGGGAATCGACAGGGTTGATAAAGACAGGCTGTTTAACACAAGGGGCACACGCACTAGGGGACACAGGTGGAAGCTGAGTGCCCAAATGAGCCACAGAGATATTAGAAAGAACTTTTTTAGTGTCAGAGTGGTTGACAAATGGAATGCATTAGGAAGCGATGTGGTGGAGGCTGACTCCATACACAGTTTCAAATGTAGATATGATAGAGCCCATTAGGCTCAGGAAACTGTACACCTGTTGATTGACGGTTGAGAGGCGGGACCAAAGAGCCAGAGCTCAACCCCCGCAAGCACAACTAGGTGAGTACAACTAGGTGAGTACACACACACACACACTTTAGGAGGTGATGTGGTGGAGGCTGACTCCATACACAGTTCTTATGTTAACAACCTGGCATATGCCGCTGATGTTATCCTCTTGATATGAGCTTCAGAGGACAGGGCTGGCATGATATCAACCCCTAGGTTTTTCTCCCTGGCAGTATGAATGAGTAAGTACCTATGTGTGTATTTCTGGTGATTAGTAGTCTCTAAAGCTTGAATTTGAAGTCAGGTGTTCCGTCACATTGTCACACAGCACCTGTGGAGGTGAAGTGAAGTGTGGACGAGGAGATAATCACCCTTGTTGTCATCTTGTCAGTTCAGAGGAACTTACATCTTGTGTGCGCAGACGTACAGTGTGTATGGGTGTGAGGGTACACACGGGAATAGAGTATACATAGATTAGCCAAGGACTGAGAGGATGTCCATGTAATATTTATATTATTCAATTGTGGTAATTAAATCATTTTTGATCGTCCGTGGGACTGAGTGATATAATTCCATGTGTAGTCTTGCAGGTGTGGAATTCCAGAACTGAGCGCTCAGGTTAGTCCGTGTGTAAAGTCAGTGATTCCTGGCCATTGATTATTGTGGAGTGTACCACAGTGTGGTAATTTCTTGTATTGTTCCCAGGGCCGTGACAAGTTTGATTTATATATATACTAGCAGTACCCGCCACGCGTTGCTGTGGCTCAGTCTGGGTAAGTGGGAAAGAAAGAAAAGGGAAAGCACACGTTTCTAATATGTTTAATTTTACAATGCTTGTGGGTATACAATATTTTTTGTTGTTCCATTGTCTTTGGAGATATAGAAACTGTCTGGTTTGCCGACTCTAGAACACGCAAAATATAATTGTCCATGTGAGAAGCAATCCATGTCTAGATATAAACTGCACAATTCTGAGGATTGGCCCTGAAATTTGTCGATGGTGATTGCAAACGCCAATCGGATTGGAAATTACAGTCTCTTAAATTGAATGGCATATCTGTTGGAATCATAGGATTGCGAGGAATAAGGACATCTTCACCTTTGAAAGGTCTTGTCAAGATTGTTGCTTCTACGACGTCACTGATTATTTTTCTTACTGCAATCCGCGTGGCGTTGTGAAGTTTTGTCTGGTTGATATTTCGCAACATGATAATTGGAACGCCGATTTTCAATTGCCGTACGTGTGATGGTATCCCTGGCAGATCGAGTGAATTCAAAAATTCTGTTGGATAATTAACTGCTTCATCTGCTTCCACAACAGTGTTGACGGACTTGTATGTGACTGCCTCGCTTTGAATGATAGACTAAATAATATTGTTAAGTTTGTGTGCCGGATGCTTTGGAAATGTTGCACGTGGGAGTTTCAATGAACTGCATGTTCGATGGCAATTTCAAAACCGAGGTAGCAGTTCTTCCACTTGGTAGCAATGTCGCAGCTATTCCAGACGATGCAAGAGGTAAAGCTTTGCCATTTTGGGATCGAAATGCTGACAGAATCAATCTAATTAGAAATGTTTTACCAGTTCTTCCTGGCGCATCTAAGAAAATTTCTCAAGCCCGATTTCTAAGCACAAATCTTCTTCTTCTTCTTCTTGAGAATAGGCGCAGTTTGCATGAAGGGGTAACCCTCCCTATGACTGCACCAGGACAGACGTAAGGAGATGCGTTGACGGTTAGGATGAGAAGAAAGTCAAAAGCGGTAGACGTGATGGGCCGTAGAGAGAGGAGAGGCGGCGAAAACAGAATCGAATGTCAGAGGGAGACACCCCGCACCGGGGGCGGGGCATCGTGGACACGGTGGCAGCTGACCCACGCACGGCGTAGCAGTGTGTGCAAGACGGGAACTAATACTTCTCCGGAAACTTGTATATCGGAAAGCGCAAAACAGTACGCTTCCCAAATCACCCCGTCGTCAGCGGGCAGCCGGCCACCAGGCGACGCCCTCGGCTGAGACATCCTATCCGGCACCCGATACACAAACTCCTTCACCCGCGACACCCAGAGAGTGGACGAGCACCACGGGATCGGAAGCACCCGGGCATCTCGATAGGGCCCAACTCCGGACCCTCACAGGGCACGACCCCAGCAGACGGACCAGACAATCCCCAGACCGGAGCAAGGAAGGAGGGATACAGCAGGGGATGCAGGCGCGGCACCGACCCACCACGGGCACAGGACCGAGGCCCCCCGGCGCACATCTTTCCGCAACATCACGACGAGGTCCCGATCATCAGGGACAACCCCCCACTGCGGAGATCAACAGCAGGAGACGCAGGAGGAGAGGCACAGGTAGCAACTTCGGAGGCCCTCACAGCACCAACATCCTGGTGGGGGGCGCCAGATCACCATACTCCCCCACTCCTCCCAAGGCACACCACGAAGGGGAGACACACTCCGAGCCCGCCGCGAACGCTTCGAGACAGGCCGCACCACACCACTCCCAGCAGGCCGCTCCGCAGGCACGGCCACCATCTTCACATCCACACAGGCCACACCAGCACCGTCCGAAGAGTCCACAGAGGCCACATCACCCACACTGTCCACATCATCCTGGGACACAGCCTCAGAACACCGACGCGCACGCTTCTGCACAGGGATGGAAAGAGCAGAACTACAGTCGTCAACACACACAGACACGGCAGGCACCTCACCTTGCTGAAGCACCCCTCCAACACAGCAGAACCCGCGTCCCCGGGAGCCGGTATCACATCCACAGGTGGGGGCGGGACATGGACCTCCACCGGACATCCTGCACAACACGCAGCTCAGGCGACGGCCCGACACCCACACACACCGGCTCAACAGCCCCAGGGGCCACAGCAGGCACCAGATGGGCCGCACAGGCCGTAGAACTCGCCTCAACAGGGGGAGCAGCAGACAGGCAAGCAGGGCCTCAGGCACAGCACCCACTCCATCCTCAGAACGCCAGGGGCGGAAAATCCTCCGCACGAAAAAACATGCACCGACCAGTTGCTCCCACGTCGCACGCTGCAGCCAGATGACCCTCGTGACCACACCGATAACAGGTGCGCGGTTGACCCCGATACTGGCAGCGGAGCGTGTACCCCAACACGGACATCGACGACGGACACTACACTTCAGCGACATTGTCAGGGTGCGGGAGCCGTCAAGCATACCAACACAGTGCCCGGCAACGACCTTGTTCCAACGAACACTTAACACTGTCCCAAACCGTTCGAAACAGGAGGTCAAAAAGTCGTCCTGAAATTCGAAGGGCACCATGCACGCCACAGACGTCAGGTGACACTAAGATTCAACCTTAACGGAGCCAGCAGTATCAGGGAGAGGGTAAACACGCCCCTCAACCGCTCGAGAACGCCTGAAAGGCAGCCTGGAGGCGGAACTTGACCACAGCACGGTTGCCCTGAAGCACTGGATGCCCACCAGGTCCGACAGCTGCACATGAAGCACGTCCACCAGGGCGACACCAACCAATGGATGGTCCACCGGCACCGTAAATGCCAGACCAGCCGACAACGTCCTCTTCACTGGGGGGCGAGAAGACCCCATGGCTAAGCACACGTCACCCTGTCAGTGGCAAACCACCACCAGCAGGGCAAACCAGCAATCACCCAACGTAAACATAGCCAGTGCGGAGAGACCTCAGGAGCGTCCGACCGGGCCGGTGGTCACCACGCAACTCCACACAAAACTTCAATCATTATCAACGCTTCGT
>WNGS01166566.1:0-68982 GCA_020271785.1 Procambarus virginalis
AGGGATTGACCTAGGGATTCGCCACAGTTTGCATGATATTTTTCTAGGTATATTTAGGACATTAATTATAATATGCTAAGTTAACCAACTCCCAAAAGTCAGAATTTCGCATATAAAAATGGTACATATGACTTCCGATCAGCTCTATATAAAACACATACATTCTCCATATTATTTCGGCATTATTAGTGCTAAACTATTCATCTAACATATGTCCATTGTTTTAATGTTTATTAATACTTTCCTTGTTATACTAAGTATGAGCATCCCATATCCAAACATACAAGCCTATGTCGCCTCTGTCCATACATTACATGAGTTGGCCATATAGCTCAAACCTCAAATAGGAAAATTTACACTATTTCATAAACATGCTAGTTCATTAGCCCTAAGATATTATATATCCATCCTACACGACCTCACCTAACCGACCTAGCTATATAAACCTAGATTTAGTTCAAGTTGGTAAAATTTAGGTATGCCACCTAAATTCGACCTAATTTAAGATAATTCCCACCAAATATATCCAAATGTGTGTATCATAGCATCGCCAAAGCCCATTTTTACCTACATTTCTCCTATTCCATCCTACCCTATGCAACCTTACCTAACCTAACCTAGCATATCCAACTAGATTTGGTTAAAGTCGGTGAAATTTAAGTTATCCCACATAAATTTGACCTAATTTAAGACCATTTCCTCCAAATATACCCAAAATGTTTTGTAACGTAGCATAGCCAAAGCTCATTTTAGCTAAGTTTTCACCTATTCCAACCTACCCTAGACAACCTACCCAGCCTCACCTGGCATATCCAAAGTTAGATTTGATTAAAGTTGGCTAAATTTATGCCTTTCCCACCTAAATTCGACCTAATTTAAGCCAATTTCCACCGAATTTACCCAAATGTTTTGCATCTTAGCATAGCCAAAGTTCATTTCACCCAAGTTTTCACCTATTCCACCTTACCCCACACAACCTTACCTAACCTGTCCTAGCATATCCCAAGCTAGATTTGATTAAATTTCGTGAAATTTATGCTTACTCACCTAAATTCAACCTAATTTAAGACAATTCCTACCAAATATACCCAAAATGTTTTTGTAACATAGCACAGCCAAAGACCATTTTTGCCAAGTTTTCACCTATTCCAGCCTACCCTAGACAACCCTACCTAACCTAACCTAGCAGATTTGATTAAAGTTGGGGAAATTTAAGCTATCGCCACCAAATTGGAGACAATTTCCACCAAATATACCCAAATGATGTGTATCATAGCACAGTCAAAGCCCATTTTACCCACATTTCCACCCATTCCATCTAAACCTGGACCTAACCTCTGATACGACATATACTCAGAGAAGTGATGTTATTTGGATATGAGCCTAAATGCCCGTGCGTAACCTGCAAGAGTCTTGGAGCTTTGTTAAGTATTTTATCGATATTCTTCGAAAAGTAAAGTTTTGGATATGAACCTATCCGCACTGTGCCTAACCTTCTAGGATCTTTGTTGAACATTGTAACCATATTCATAGAAAAGTGATGTTTTGGATATGGACCTAACAGCCCCTCTCCTTTAAAACTTGGAATTGTGTTCAATATTGTAGCTATATTGTTGGGTAAGTGTTTCTGTTTTTACAATTCAATCCAACCGACCTGGACCTAACCTCCCTTTATCTAACTTCAAATTTATCGTAATATGGGAGGACCGTGTTGTTTGTGCATCAACCCAGCCATCCTGGACCTATCCTCCTTTTATCTATCTTCAAATTTTTCTTAAATATGGGAGGTACGTGTTGTTCGTGCATCAACCCAGCCGTCCTGGACCTAACCTCCCTTTATCTAACTTCAAATTTATTGTATTTATGGGAAGAAAGTGTTGTTTATGCATCAACCCAACCGTCATGGACCTAACCTCTGATACACGGATCTGGGTTCAATATTGCATCATATTCGTAGCATTTTTTCACATCAATACAACCATCCTCAACCTAACCTCTATTACCTGGGGAGAGAGGTTAATGGAAAATATGGTAATAATGGGAATTTTCTCTACATCAGTTCTACTTAACCTTCCTGAACCTAACCTTAGTTAGAAAGGGATATAACTCACAAAACTATTAAAATAGCATTTACCCAATTTCCCTTATCCTAACCCATAACCAGAGGGTTTAGACCCCCCTCGAAATTATACTTTAATTATAGTATAGGGTTGAATTAGGAATGTTAGGTTTAATGTGAAAATATATTCATACCTTAAATATATAGTATAATTTCGAGGGGGGTCTAAACCCTCTGGTTATGGGTTAGGATAAGGGAAATTGGGTAAATGCTATTTTAATAGTTTTGTGAGTTATATCCCTTTCTAACTAAGGTTAGGTTCAGGAAGGTTAAGTAGAACTGATGTAGAGAAAATTCCCATTATTACCATATTTTCCATTAACCTCTCTCCCCCAGGTAATAGAGGTTAGGTTGAGGATGGTTGTATTGATGTGAAAAAATGCTACGAATATGATGCAATATTGAACCCAGATCCGTGTATCAGAGGTTAGGTCCATGACGGTTGGGTTGATGCATAAACAACACTTTCTTCCCATAAATACAATAAATTTGAAGTTAGATAAAGGGAGGTTAGGTCCAGGACGGCTGGGTTGATGCACGAACAACACGTACCTCCCATATTTAAGAAAAATTTGAAGATAGATAAAAGGAGGATAGGTCCAGGATGGCTGGGTTGATGCACAAACAACACGGTCCTCCCATATTTACGATAAATTTGAAGTTAGATAAAGGGAGGTTAGGTCCAGGTCGGTTGGATTGAATTGTAAAAACAGAAACACTTACCCAACAATATAGCTACAATATTGAACACAATTCCAAGTTTTAAAGGAGAGGGGCTGTTAGGTCCATATCCAAAACATCACTTTTCTATGAATATGGTTACAATGTTCAACAAAGATCCTAGAAGGTTAGGCACAGTGCGGATAGGTTCATATCCAAAACTTTACTTTTCGAAGAATATCGATAAAATACTTAACAAAGCTCCAAGACTCTTGCAGGTTACGCACGGGCATTTAGGCTCATATCCAAATAACATCACTTCTCTGAGTATATGTCGTATCAGAGGTTAGGTCCAGGTTTAGATGGAATGGGTGGAAATGTGGGTAAAATGGGCTTTGACTGTGCTATGATACACATCATTTGGGTATATTTGGTGGAAATTGTCTCCAATTTGGTGGCGATAGCTTAAATTTCCCCAACTTTAATCAAATCTGCTAGGTTAGGTTAGGTAGGGTTGTCTAGGGTAGGCTGGAATAGGTGAAAACTTGGCAAAAATGGTCTTTGGCTGTGCTATGTTACAAAAACATTTTGGGTATATTTGGTAGGAATTGTCTTAAATTAGGTTGAATTTAGGTGAGTAAGCATAAATTTCACGAAATTTAATCAAATCTAGCTTGGGATATGCTAGGACAGGTTAGGTAAGGTTGTGTGGGGTAAGGTGGAATAGGTGAAAACTTGGGTGAAATGAACTTTGGCTATGCTAAGATGCAAAACATTTGGGTAAATTCGGTGGAAATTGGCTTAAATTAGGTCGAATTTAGGTGGGAAAGGCATAAATTTAGCCAACTTTAATCAAATCTAACTTTGGATATGCCAGGTGAGGCTGGGTAGGGTTGTCTAGGGTAGGTTGGAATAGGTGAAAACTTAGCTAAAATGAGCTTTGGCTATGCTACGTAACAAAACATTTTAGATATATTTGGAGGAAATGGTCTTAAATTAGGTCAAATTTATGTGGGATAACTTAAATTTCACCGATTTTAACCAATTTCTAAGTTAGGATATGCCGAGTTAGGTTAGGTAAGGTTGCATAGGGTAGGATGGAATAGGAGAAAATGCAGGTAAAAATGGGCTTTGGCGATGCTATGATACACAGCATTTGGATATATTTGGTGGAAATTGTCCTAAATTAGGTCAAATTTAGGTGGCATAGCTTAAATTTTACCAACTTGAACTAAATCTAGGTTTGGATATGCTAGGTTAGGTTAGGTGAGGTTGTGTAGGGTAGGATTGAAATAGGAGAAAAAATGGGCTTTGACAGTGCTATGATACACAACATTTGGGTATATTTGGTGGAAATTGTCTTAAATTAGGTAAATTAGGTGGGAATAGCTTAAATTTCATCAACTTTAACCAAATCTAGGTTTGGATATGCTAGGTTAGGTTAGGTGAGGTTGTGTAGGGTAGGATGGAAATAGGAGAAAAATGGCTTTGACAGTGCTATGATACACAACATTTGGGTATATTTGGTGAAATTGTCTTAAATTAGGTCAAATTTATGTGGGATAGCTTAAATTTCATCAACTTTAACCAAATCTAGGTTTGGATATGCTAGGTTAGGTTAGGTAAGGTTGCATAGGGTAGGATGGAATAGGAGAAAATGTGGGTTAAAATGGGCTTTGGCGGTGCTGTGATACACAGTATTTGGTATATTTGGTGGGAATTATCTTAAATTAGGTTGAATTTAGGTGACATAGCTTAAATTTTACCAACTTGTACTAAATCTAGGTTTGGATATGCTATGTCAGGTTAGGTGAGGTTGTGTAGGGATGGATATATAATATCTTAGGGCTAATGAACTAGCATGTTTATGAAATAGCGTAAATTTTCCTATTTGAGGTATGAGCTATATGGCCAACTCATGTAATGTATGGACAGAGGTGATATAGGCTTGTATGTTTGGATATGGGATGCTCATATTTAGTTAGTTCAGCTTTTGATAGGTTGAATTTAGGCAAATTTGTGTAGAATAAGTATATTTTTGATAGATTTAGATGAATTTTGGTTTTAATAGGATGCATTTTATAAGATATAGCAAATTTGCTTAAAAATTATCATAGAAAATACTGACTTCACCTAACTCCACCTGCCCTAACATAACTAAGGCTAGAACAAATAAGTCTGTTAGATGGTTTGCATAAATAAATATGGGAGGTCTGATTAGAGAGGATGTAACAAGGAAGGTATTAATAAAACATTAAAAACAATGGACATATGTTTGATGAATCGTTTAGCACTAATGATGTTGAAATATTAATGGAAAATGTATGTGTTTATATTGAGCTGATCGGGAGTCATATGTACCATTTTTATATGTGAAATTCTGACTTTTGGGGAGTTGGTTAAACTCAGCATATTATAATTAATGTCCTAAATATGCCTAGAAAAATATTATGCAAATTGTGTATTGTTTGACCTAGTTGGTTGTGTTTGTATTTGTACTTATATAACACAATTAATATACTTGTGTATTAATTGTGCAGATTATGTATTTTTGCATAAGTCGCATGATTATTGTAATTATGTATTGATTATATTTCTATAAATTGTGTATTGTTTTGTGCAAGTTGTGTATTAATTGTATATGTTTTTTGTATGTGTATTTGTGGAAATTGTGTATTTAATGAATATGTGCTAGTTATGTATTGTTAAATTGTGTATTGATTTTATTTTTGAGCAAGTTGTGTAAATGTCGCAATTGTATTTGTGTAAATCGTGTATTTATGCTAGTTGTGTATTTTCATATTTGGGGTAGTTATGTATTGTACGTATTTGTGATAGATATGTATTTGTGCAAGTTGTGTAATAATTATGAAACATGTGTAATATTTGTGAAAGTTGTGTATAATTGCGCATGTCGTGTAATTGTATATGGATGAATTGTTCATTTTCTCCTGTTGTGTATTGATTGTCATTGTGCAAGTTGAAGTAATTATGTATCAAGTTTGCTTGTATTAATTGGGCAAAGATGTATAATAATTGCACAATTTGTGTAATAATAATAATTGACCATGTTTTATAATAATTTTTGTGCCAATAGTGCATTTATGCAAGCTGTGTTTTTAATTTGTTGAAGTGGAACTGGTCCAACTGTATTTTGTGTGCAAATTGTGTATTTTGCGTAAGTTCTGTAGTCTGAAAAAATAGATCTTAATGGTGTAAGTGTATTTTGGTTTATGAGACAATGTGTGGGTATTTTGTGAAAATTATGTATGAGGAATTGTGTAATTTTAGTGAAAGCGCATTTTATATTTTCTAAATGTATAAGCATTTTGATATATTTGTGCAAATACCATACTTTGTGTAAATGTCATACTCTGAGTGTACATGCAATATTGTGTAAATGGTATATTTTTGTGTGCAACTGACATATTTGTATGTAAATGTCATATTTTTGTGTGATGGTATATTTTGAGTGTAAATAATATATTTTGTGCATAAATGGCATATTTGGTGAGTAAATGCTGTATTTCCTGTGTATGGCATAAATTACATCTGATTAATGGGGAAATGGTGGCAAAAAACTAGGCTATTTTCTATGAATGGTTGTGAAGTATGTGTAGGTATGTATGCTTGTATTTGTAACTGTTGGTTTAGAAACAAGTTAGCTGATTTGCGTAGCAAGACTAGGATTTTTTGAGGTGTAGAAATGAGTAGCCTATGAATATAGTGGCTAGCATCCAGCTGAGTTGCTAGATGGATGAATTGAGGTGCGACATTTGGATTGCTATTTGATGGATGTGAGGACAGTTGACTAGCCTATGAACACAGCTACTAATCCGCTGTGCTGCTAGATGTGTGGTAACTACTTGTGGATTATAGTACGATATCTAGCTATAGGGTTTCTTAATTGCTGTTGTGTATTAAACAAGAAGGAGAGCTATTTATTAAAACTATTATTGTAAACTATTACTTTAAGTGGGATCCCTTGGTTGTTTTAAGCATAAGGTGGACATGAATATGTATGAGATTGGGTGAAAATATATAGAAGCTGCCTTGTATGGGCTAATAGGACTTCTGCAGTTGCCTTTATTCTAATGTTCATCTTACCTGCTATGCTGCCAGATGTACGATTCTGCTTAAATTGCAGTACGACATTTTGGTTGCTGATATACTTTTGCACTTATTACCAAATAATAATTACAGTTGTGGATGATTAAAATGTATATTCTTAAACCTCTGATTAGGTTAGGTGGGGATGGTTAGTCATTTTTGAATAATAATATGCTAGTAGGACGCTAAAGGCCGCATTGGCCATCTGGTGACGTCATACACAGTTGACCAGTCAGGCGCTGTGATACCTTGACACTCATATGCTAATGGCCAGCAATACCTTATCCCTATACCTGAGATCGCTTTTTGTGATGTCACTAAACAATGTCAGCAACTGGTCTGTAGAATGTACTTGTTTGTTATAAATAATAAGTTAGGTTAGGTAAGGTTAGGTTAGGTTAGGATGGTTTAATGGGGTTTACGAATAACAGAAAAATAGGAGCAATGAGCGAAAACACGAGCCAATGTAGCTGAATATGGACTCTGGTGAAGCACAGAGTATAGGTGAGGTATTAAGCCTGATTGAGAGTTCACACTTATGTGTGAACCTCCTGGGATCCGCATTTAGCGTGTTGATGCCTCGCGCCGCATTAGGGATGATGACGTCAGAAAAGAAGGTGACTGCAGAAGGCTTGCTTTTGCTGAATGAGAATTTTGATTTGTTATATGCTACAGCAAGGTGTGGGGGGAGGCATGTTTTTTTTGATCGAATGTGAGATGTGCATATGTATTTATGCATATACATTTATGCGTTTATGCAGTAATATTGGATTACTACTGAAATCGCATTGAAGTCTCCACGCTTGGCAGGGACTATTAGTTTATGAAGCAATATTGGACTACTACTGAAATTGCATTGAAGTCACCATGCCTGGCAGGGGTCTGTTTTCATGCAAATGGATGATAGTGGGTTTTCATTTTTATTTGCCCTATGATCAATAAACGATCCTTGAAGACAAAGCTTAAATTACATTCTCCAGAAAGGCGAAGAAATAGATGTATCATGATAGAGCTGAGAATGATTGGACATGATAAAGGGGGATATTAATAGGCTACTAAATTATTAACACTACACAGAACATGAAACAATTGACATAAATTGGAATAAGTTTTAGATTTAGGAAAAAGACCTGGGTAAATACTGGATTGGTAACAGGGGTGAACTCATTTCTTATGTTAATGTGAAATCTTAGTTATAAAATGATCTTAGACAATGGGAAACAGTATGGTAATACCTTATTGAGAAAAAACGAGCATATAATGGTTAGCGCCATTGCACATTAGGCTGGACAGAAGGCAGCATTTGAATCCCCCTTTGCTATAAATATTGAAAAAATGGGAATAAATACACTATAACAGAAAACGAACTTAAAACAGGGAGATGGAGACGGGATCCCTGAGGTAACGAAAAATGATGGGCCAGGAGCCGGCCTTTTAATCCCCAGGTAAGTTGATGACGTCATTGACCATTAGCAATGCCTGTGCATGGGTTAGCGGGGTAACGAAAAACATGAGGCCAAATCGCTGCCGTCAAATCTCACTGGGGCAACTAAAAACGGGTAGGCCAGAACGTGTCCGTCAAATCTTACTGGGGCAACTAAAAACGGGTAGGCCAGAACGTGTCCGTCAAATCTTACTGGGGCAACTAAAAACGGGTAGGCCAGAACGTGTCCGTCAAATCTCACTGGGGCAACTAAAAACGGGTAGGCCAGAACGTGTCCGTCAAATCTTACTGGGGCAACTAAAAACGGGTAGGCCAGAACGTGTCCGTCAAATCTCACTGGGGCAACGAAAAACGGGTAGGCCAGAACGTGCCCGTCAAATCTCACTGGGGCAACGAAAAACGGGTAGGCCAGAACGTGTCCGTCAAATCTCACTGGGGCAACTAAAAACGGGTAGGCCAGAACGTGTCCGTCAAATCTCACTGGGGCAACGAAAACGGGTAGGCCAGAACGTGCCCGTCAAATCTTACTGGGGCAACTAAAAACGGGTAGGCCAGAACGTGTCCGCTGAAAAAGCAAAACGGACACATTCTGGCCTACTTTATACTACTCTTATTTACTAACTTTCCCAACTCTTTACCTCAGTCTAGTATGATGTAGCCGAGGCTGATGTGCTCGTGGTCTGGGTCAGCTCCAACATGTTTGAGCTCCTTGGCTTTGCTCCAGAGAGAATCTTGCAGTTTCTTCATGCTGAGTTTCACGCTATCTGGCAGGTCCAAGTAGGCGTAGTGGGTAGCTTCCCTCCTGGCGGGCATTTCATATGCGATCTGCAATGAAAATAACGCTATTTTAATGTTTCTGGCAAGTTTAATATATAGATGTTTATTTAATCTATAACTTCTAAGATTGTACATGATTCTAGCTATTTTTTTTTACGTCATGAAAGCATTTGTGATGCGATCTGCACTGATAATAACACAAGTATAATATACCAGCCCATCCTCCAGTTTTGGTAGTACTTACAGTAACGATGACGACCATAGTATATTTACCGACGTACAACGAAATTAGAACGTAGAAATCTGAACTCTAAACAAATTTGAACAAACCGGAAAACTATTTTTAATTCTGTGATTTTGACAGACTAAACTGTAAACTGTAAAAAATGTCATCTGTATATTTTGTGGAAAGGTTTGTAATGTTGTGTACCTTGACTTTAGCAAACCTTTTGATACAGTACCAATCTTTTGCCCAGTACAAAACCATATTTACATAACCTCAAGATAAGATCACTTCTAGACTATCTTAACTTGAGATGATTTCAGGGCTTTAGTATCCTCGCGGCACGGTCCTCGACCAGGTCTCCACCCCAAGGAAACAGCTCGTGTCAGCTGACTAACTCCCAGGTACTTATGTCTACTAGGTAACAGGGGCATCAGGGTGCAAGAAACTCTGCCCATTGTTTTTCGCCGGCACCCGGGATTGAACCCGGGACCACAGGATCACCCGTCCGGTGTTTGTTAGCCGCTGGCTGCGCGGACAGATTAATTCTGACATCGGACAGATGAGTTGATTAATCCAACTTAATATTGCAGCCCCAATAACGTGAGCCTCTATCTTTATTATCAATCTTTCTTGTGGCACTGTATCAAAAGCTTTGCTAAAGTCAAGGTACACAACATCACAAACCTTACGATTATCGACTGCCTCAACTATGCTGGAATAGAATTATAGCATGTTTGTTAAACATAAACGGCCATTTGTATATCCACGGTAACATAACATAAGAACAAAGGCAACTGCAGAAGGCCTATTGGCCCATACGAGGCAGCTCCTATTTATAACCACCCAATCCCACTCATATACATGTCCGTTGTGAATCATTTATTCATTTATTTACATTTATCTCAGTTGACAGCTGAGACAGCTGACCTGTTTGTTTTTACTGGTCCAGGACAGACCGAAACGTCGCCGCTTCTCGACGAAGTAGAGTTTTATTTAAAAAAGTAGAAACAGAGGTGTGAGTTGTGCGGTCATCATAGATACTCCTCTCTAATGGTCGACAGATTGACAGATGCTGGAAGCGTTTACCCTTCATATTTACATTCTCCTATAATACAAATGAAAATGTGTTCGTGGTTAAGGGATGGTCATGAATGGGGAAGGTAGGAAGAAGAAAGAAAATGGGGAAAGGAAAAGGAGAGAGATAAGCATTTGCTAAGAATTATAGAAGAGTTGCACTAACGTCCCACATAATAAGTGTTCGAGAGATTAGTCAGGTCACCAGTTTCATGGAGACCAATGATATTAACAACTAAGGCCAACATGGATTTAGAGCGGGAAGATCGTGCCTCTCACAACTACTTGACCACTACGTCAAAGTCACTCAGGCATTAGAATAAAAACATAATGCAGATGTATGCCCGGACATCGCAAAGGCATTCGATAAATGTGACCATTGAGTGATGGCTCCTTACGTGGACACAGACAATTAGGTCAAAGGGAATAACCGCTGGATTATTAAAATAGGACGCTGGATACTCAGTTTTCTGTCGAACAGAACACAAGAGTAACAGTCAACCATGTAGAGACCAAGTGCAGTTAAAAGCTCTGTGCATGTGCCTCTGTGCCTCTTACCTATATACAAAAGTTCACCTCACGTCACAGAACAGAGCTCCTCATATTTTCACCTTGTATTCACCTGTTACAGTATTGACCTGGGTAAATACCGTTACCCCTAACTCTTCACCTTTCCAGTGATGCAATTTAAGCTTTGTTAATCTCTTCATATGACAGTTAATTCCCCAAATTAGAAACCTGACATCCTGCGCTGGACACGTTCAAGTGAATTTATATCCATTCTATAGTACGGCGACCAAAACTGAACTGCATAATCTAAATGGGGCCTAAACAGAGCAAGATATAGCAGAAGCACAATACCAGGTGTCTTGTTAATAACGCTTCGATTAATATATCCGTGTCCTATTTGCCTTATTATGAACATTCATCGACTGATCCTTTGGTTTTAAATTATTACTAATCATAACTCCCAGATTCCTTTCGCAATTTGACTTTGCTATCTCAACACCATCTAGCTCTTATCTTGTAACTGTCATTACCTAGCCTCAAAACTTTACATTTATCAGCATTAAACTCCATCTGACATTCTGTTGACCATTTCAAAACCCTATTTATATCGACTTTAGAAGTGATAGTGAGTTTTCTTCCGTGTTTATTTCCCAACCGATTTTTGTATCGGCAAATTTGAAAATGTTGCTACTCAAACCTGAATCTAGTTGTACAGTTGTACGAAGTCCTGTTCTAAACCGACTTCCCCATTCTTAATCCTTTTGTACCATGTTCTTTTTACCTATAAGGTTCTTTAGATCCTTTGTTATCCATTTTGGGTCATTAATATTCAATTTATTCAATTTGCATGGTATACTACGTTCCTGTGCTTTGCTTAGAATATTTTTAAATAAGGTATATTTTGAATCCTAGTCGAAATCTCTCAACGTCACTTATCGCTGGGTTCACGTCGTGCTCCAAGACCAGCCCACCCCCATGCCCAAGACTTTCCAATCTATTTGACCCTAAAAACTCTTAGGCTATTAAAATCAGCTTTTCGAAAATCTGGCACTTTAACAGAATTTTCTCCTACAGATCTATCCCAGTCTATGCTAAATCTGATATCTTTGTAATCACTGTTCTGTAGCTCACTCCTTATTTCGATGTCATTGATTTGTTTCCCTGTTTGTTAACACTAAATCTAAAATATTATTTTCCCGTGTTGGTTCCTTAATGTTTTGCGTAAGAAAGCAATCGTCAATTAATTCTAGAAAATCTTCTGCTTCACTATTCCCTGTTTTGTTCAACCAGTTTATTCCACTAAAATTAAAGTCACCCATGACATAAATACTGTTAGATCTAGATGCTCTAGATATTTCATCCCATAGATGCTTTGCTTCCATTCTGTCTAAATTTGGTGGCCTATATATAACTCCTATTATAATATTATTTGCTTTTTCGTTTAATTCTATCCAAATAGTTTCTGTGTGTGGCTCAGTTTTGATTCCCTCTTTGAGACTACATTTCAAATTGTCCCTAACGTATATGGCTACTCCACCTCCTCGTCTAATATATCTATCTGTGTGAAATAGTTTAAATCCATTTATTTGATATTCAGCTAATAGTTCTCTATTATCTACATTCATCCACGTTTCGGTAAGTGCAATAATATCTATTTTTTCTGTGCAGACAAGAGCATTTAATTCGTTAATTTTATTTCTTAGACTTCTACTGTTAGTGTAATATATCCTAAGTGAATTGTTATTTTGAGGCCCTTCTCTTTCCCTGATCATTTTGCCAATTCCTTTCTCCCACAAACACATACTTTTATTACCTCCTTCCTCCAAATCAATTCCCATACCTCTATCTACTAACAGTTTAAACCCAAACAAACACCTCTAACCACTTCTTCCAACGAGTTCGCAACAGCAACAACCCCAGCTCTCGATAGATGCACCCCATCACGAGCATACATTTCATTTCTTCCATAGAAGTGTTCCCAGTTGTCTATGAAAGATATTGCATTTGATTTGCAATATCTTTCCAGCCGGCAATTGACACCAAGTGCCCTCGACATCCATTCATTTCCCACTCCCTTTCTTGGAAGAATGCCACATATGATTGGGATTCCTCCCTTGCTCCTAACTAATTCAATGGCTGTCCTGAATCTCTGTATTAGTTCCTCACTCCTAACTCGTCCAACATCGTTACCCCCTGCACTAATACAAATAATGGGTTTGTTCCCATTTCCCGTCATAATATTATTCATGTTTCCAACAATATCACCAATTCCAGCTCCCGGATAGCACACCCTTAATCTGTTCCCCCTATCGCTTTCGCTTTGATGTCCAAAGGGCTTGGAAAGGATGGGGGAGGTAGAGGGATGGGGAGATGAAATTCAGGAAGAGGATGCGGGTGTAGAGAGAGAGGAGGATTGAAAGTTCGGTGGCCTGTCCACCATGGGTTGACATATGTGTATGTGTCGTTTGTTTGTGTATGTGTTATGTTGGGTTGTCAGTACATTGGCTGGGGGGGCTAGTGTTTGTGACCTTGTTGGTGTCCTAAAGCACTAGAGCCGATGGAGTTGGCTGAGGGAGGTTAATCTTAACAACATCAGGGTAGTCACACTTCTGATATCACGACAATGGTTTTTTGGTTTTATATTTTTTTGTAGTAGTTTTATTTGTTTATATATATATATATATATATATATATATATATATATATATATATATATATATATATATATATATATATATATATATATATATATTATTTTTTTTTATTTATTTATTTATTTATTTATTTATTTCCTTTATTCTTCATTTGGTGTAGATGGGGTCCGGGATGGGCCACTCATCAGGGTCGTCTGGCAGGCCGCTTAGTATTTGAGGTCTTGGGAAGGCCTCATCGTGGATGTGTCTGATCACTTTTTGTTGGAGAGTGATTCTTCTGGTTTGTGTGGTGGTTCGCGGATCTCGTAGTCGCTGGTGGTGTTTTCTGCTACGTAGGGATCTTCGGGGTCTGGGATATACATATTCTTCATGCGGTACAGCTGTCTTCTGGCCAGGTAGCTGAGCCTGATGTTCATTGGCTTCATGTTGAGCGTTTCATGGATTTGGTCAGTTCTTACCCTATCCATCAGTGTCAGGCCCTCCGCAAAGCGAAGTGCTTTGTTTTGTACCCGTTGGATCTTCAGCATGTTGGATTTGTTGGTGAGGTTCAGGGGGACGTAAGGGTATTCAAGGCTAGGCCTTATAATCATTCTGTACAGGTGGAGCTTGATGTGGGATGGGGCTTGCTTGAAGCGGAAGAGCCTCGCCAGCGAACCTCGAGCCATTGCTGTCTTCTGGGATACAAACTGGGAGGAGTTGAGTAGTCTGTTGAAGTTGTATCCGAGCACTGTGTTGGAGTTTGAGATGGCTATGGGTTCGCCCCTGATTCTTATCCCTCCCTCATTTTCGATTGAGAAGGCCATACATCCGACAGTGCTTAATTGGATCTTTTCTGGGTTAGTGGTGATCCTCCATTTCCTTTCCCAGTTAGCAGTCCTGGCTAGTTCTACGTTTGCCTTGCGGGTTACAGTTGCATGCTTGGTCGCTTGGCTGCTTGGGTTAGATGTTATTACATGTGTTACGTCGTCCGCAAATTGCACGATGATGGTGTCCCTATACTCTGGCTGGGGCAGGTCGTTCACAAAGATGTTGAAGAGAACGGGGCTCAAACATGACCCTTGGGGGACTCCAGCTGTTGGGGTGAAGGCTGCGGCCTCTTTCGCCTTGAAGTTGGGGGTAACTTGCCTATTCTTTAGAAAATTTCTGACCAGCCTGAGGAGGGTCCAGTTTTGCGCTGGTAAATCTGCTAATTTGTACACAAGACCATCATGCCAAAGGCTGTCGAAGGCCTTGTGTACGTCCCTCGTCGCAATCAAAGCTACTTGTTTTTGCTTGCGAATTGAGCTTACTGCGTCGTAGATGATGTTTATTGCATGTTGGGTTGATCTGTGTGCTCGAAAGCCAAATTGTTTTTCAGTGAAGAGGTTGTTATACTCCATATAGTAGTTAAGACGGTTTGACACGATTTTTTCAAAGCACTTGCCTATTGTGTCTAAGAGGGAGATTGGACGGTAGTTGCCAGGTTGGTGGGGGTCTTTCTTGGGTTTGGGAATGAATATCATCTTGGCTGACTTGAATGCAACCGGAATGTGACCCGACGCCAGCATAGCGTTGAATAGGTTGAGAATGGATTGTAGAAGGTTGCCTGGTAGAAGTTTGATCTGCAACGCTTTGATCCCCGATGGTCCTGGGGCCTTATCTCGAATACTTTTGATGACTCCTCTCATCTCTAACATAGTTATGGGTCTTGTTAGAGGGTGGTCGTCTTCTAGGGTTGTCAGGTCTATCAGAGGGGTGCTGTGGAGGGAGGCGGCGTTTTCTGTTGTCCATTGGTTGACACGTTCAAAGTGGGTGTTGTTGAAGGCTCTGCTGTTAGAAGCCGTGAGTGTCTTCTTCCATACTGCGCCCATGAGGTCCGCCTGGTCTTGTGGGTCTTCTATTTTTTCTTGTTGCTCCTCGTCATCTTCGTCTAGGAACGTGTGTTCGAGGTGGGTGAGGCTGGGGTTAACCGATCCCAAGAGCTGTCTGATCTTACGCCAGAAAGCTCCCGGCTCCCTTTTGTACTGGTTGGCCTGCCTCACAAGGGTTCCCCATATGTGGCTCTTGTGAGCTTCAGTAAGGTCTATGGTTTCCCTTCTGAGTGTTTGAAGGGTCAACGCTGGTGGCTGGCCAGTTTGGTAGTGGCTTTGGCAGGCTCGCTGGTACTCATTCATTTTGCCTCTGATTTCTCGGGTCGGTTTATATTGGTGGTAGGTCCTTGTGGTGGATATTTCGCAAGTGGCCTCAGTTGCAAGCTGGATGCGGTTGTGGATGGTGTTTACCGCTTGGTCGATTGTTTGGGTTGGGAGGTTTCCGAACTCAATGGTGGGGTCTTCTGCAAGGAAGGCGTCATAGTCCCTGGCACGTATTGTTTCCAGTCTGGGCCTGGGGGGCGCCACATATCTGAAGGGGGATGCTTGGAGGGTTGTGACCACAGGGATGTGGTCCGACCCCACGTTCTTGCCTGGGGTTACTCTGCAGTGGAACAGGTCGCAGTCTCTGTTGGTCAGCACTATGTCAGGGGTGCCCCTCACGTTGCCCGCAAAGAACGTCTTAAAGTGGGGGCCTTGGAAGGAGAGGTCCCGGTTTTGCATTAGATTGAAGAGCTGCCTGCCCTTGAGATCTGGCCTGGCAGGAGCGTTGAATAAGGCCTGGTGGTGGGCATTCAGGTCCCCCGTGATGATGGTAGGGAGGTTCCTATCGAGCAGCTTGTTCAGAGGGATGGAGGGGAGGTAGGCCAGTCTAGGTGGTAGATATGCGGTGCAGACGATGAGGGGGCCGTGTGAAGTGGTGAGTTCTATTGCCAGAAAGTGGTCATCTTCTATGAGGATGGGGCGGTAAGAGAGCCCCCTTCTTATTAGTATTGCCACCCCACTGTACATCCCCCTGTTGATTTCCCTGGTGGAATATCCCCAAATGGAGATGTGCTGGTCCTGTCTAACAGCTGTTTCATTAAGTAAGATAACATCTGGGTTAAGTCTGGCTACCTCCAGAGTGAGGAGGTATCTGTTATTGAAGTAATGTTTGATGTTCACCTGAAGGATTGTGATCCCCATTATAGGTTATGAGACGTATGTGTTTGTTTGGCTCGAGCGCCAGTGTTATTAAGTTCGGTTTGGTTACTACTATTTGTTGAGGTGGGGGTAAATTTCCTGAGCCAGGGATCTTGTTCCCGGTTCCTGCAGGGGATAGGTTGGGGTTTCCTGCACGTTGCAGTGCCAATGTGGGGTCTTCGGAGTCACTGCTGTTTATGATATCCACATCAGTGGTGCTAGAGTCGCTCGCTGAAGGAGGATTGGGGGGGCTGCTTGCCCTTTCCCTGACCTCAGGGGATGAGCTTCGGCTGTGAGAGTCGGGCCTGGCTCTCTTGCAAGAGCGGTTTGTGGAACTGCGTTGTGCAATGCGCCTAGTGTGTCTAGGGTTCCTTATGGCAAGGGAGTTTGTGATGGCTTGGAGCATAAACCCGTTTGAGAATACTGGAGGGATGGAGGACTTGGGTGTTTGCCAGATTGCAGAGGTGGAGGGGCCGGTATAGATCTGGGAGTTTGGAGTCTCCTGGGCGTTGGTAGGGGCCTGGGGGCAGGGGTTACTAGGGTTGGGGTTGCTGGGTTGTGCTTGGGCCTGACCAGCAGTTGTTGTGGTGTTAGGAGACAAGTATGCAAGCGAGTCCTGGGACATGTGGACAGGGGGCAGGCCATTGTCCTTCCTTAGAGAGTTCCAGAAACCTAGGAGCTTCACAGGGTTGTCTGGAAATTGGATTTGTGCAAATGTTAGGAGTTCAGCCCCTAGGCTGGATTTAGGGTCGGGGTTTGGTGCAAGAGAGTTAGGTGCTGAAGCCTGTTGTGTATGGTTCTGAGTTGGTTCAGGTATGACCATGGGGTTATGGGGTTGTTGGTTGCTTTGTTGTCCCCCTTGGGCAACCGACTGGGCCTGTTGTTGGTTGGGGTTACCCCAAGGATTTCTTGGTGGAGGAGGGGCAGGAACGGTATTAGCTGCTCGTTGACGGGCTGCTGCTGCCGTTTCTTGCAATTCCTTGATTGCCTCCTTCTACGAGGGCATAGATGCGAGATTGCAATGTGTGCACCGTTGCATAGTGCACATTTGGGTGTTGGGTTTGTGCATCCTCTGTAGTTGTGCTCCCCCGTGCACCTGCTGCACTTGGGGGTTCCATTTTTGCATGCACTGGAATAGTGATCATACTTAAAGCATTTGAAGCATTGCTTAAGTTTGTAGAACCTCTATGGGTAGATTTTGTCAGGTTCAACCTTGATGCCAAATGCAGAAAAGCCTTGGGTGCAGGCTTGTGTTGCTTGCTCCGGTGAAGCCAGAGTAAGCTTCAGTACTTGATTGGTGTTGGACTGGACTGTGAATCTATGGGCATTGAGTATTTTTACCTCTCTGTTTTTCCTTTCAATTTCATTAGTTATTTCTTCCAGTGAGTGCTCCATGATGATGTCATGCACCCTATGAGCAAAGATGGTGCGTGTGGCTTGGAATTCAGCTGGGGGGTGGACAGTGATCCTCTTCTCCTTTAGTTTGTTCAGGTTGTCGGTCGAAAGGAGGTCGGGAAGGTCTGCATTGGGTACCAATAAGATGGCTCCATTCGTAATTTTGTACACATTTTTGTATGAAATCTGGGTGATCCCATGGATCTCATGAAGTAGTTGTGCTGGAGTACGGGCCTGGCCAGATTCGTCTGTGAATCTGACTTTGGTCGCCATGGCTTTGTGGGGCCAGGCAGCCTAGTCTAAGCTATACTATGTGGGTGGGTGTGGAGTGTCCAGGTAGACTAAGTGGATGGTGGAGTTAGTTCGGCCGAGGCCTCTAACTTCTAGTTGTTAGGCAACTAGAGCTACTAGACAAGGTGGTAATTGAACCTATCGATAGCCTAAGCCTGCTACAAGGCTGTTAGATGCCCGATCAAACCTCTGCGAGAATTTCAAGAACCCGGTTTTGGCTACTGCTCGGGAATGATCGTTTGGAGTGGCGAAATACAAGAGGTAGAAACAGTTTAGAAAGACAGCCTTATTCACATCTTAATGCTACTGTTAGTAGGTTATGCATTGTGTATTGTGTGAGTGTGTGTTTGGTGTGTTGTGATACAGGCAGGGAGAGAATGGGGAGGAGGGGTGGGGAATGGGGGGGGAGGGGGGTGGGGGGAAAGGATGAGGATGAGTGGAGTTATTTTATTAGAACATCGTACTGATGTAAGCGTCTATAAATCTGGGTTGGTTCACTGTACAGATGCCACGGCGTGTCTTGACGCTGTGAGAGCTTGTGGCGCACTGTCAGGGTGTGAGCCTGGCAGCTGAGCTGCCGGCCGGCTGTGATTGGCTGGCTGGCGCACCAATCCTGGGTGAGGTGGGCGGAGCCAACGCTCGGATGGTCCTGTAGGTGGCGGGAGCTCCTGGGAGCACGTCTGCTCTCGGTGGCTGTTGGCTTGTGACTCCCTTCCCCCTATCTCTGGCACAAAACGTTCTGTCTAAATACCTCACCTGGGAATCTCCCACAACCAAAATTCGCTTCGATTCTCCCTTTTCCTTTCGAGCAGTTTGAGGGACCTGCGCTTCAATGCTCCTCGTTGCTTTGTCTTTGCCTCCTCGTTGGGCAACAGGTTCACCACAGCACTCGTCCTCTAATACATCAAATGCGTTAAAAGTCCTTAATTGTAGGCTATTAGTTGTTGGTTTTGCCAAGGTCTTCTTAAGACCCCTGTCTTTCACAACTTGCCAAGACGAGGACTTCTTAATGCTTGTCTCCTCCTTTGTTTCTTCCTGCTGCTGTATCAGCTGTCGTACCTCCTCCCGTAGCGAATTTAACTCTGTCCTCAGAGCTCCAACCAGACTCACCAGCTCCTTCACTAATCCTTCCATTATTGCTACAACAATTAAAAGAACCTTCTGCAAGAACCTTCTGCAGTTTCCTTTTATTCTTATGTTCTTAACAGGGTTGTTGATTTGTGGAACCAGCTGCCACGTGGCGTAGTGGTGGTGAGGTTCCTTCATTTTTCAAGCGTGGGTTAGACATGTATATGAGTGGGATTGGGTGGTTATAGATAGGAGCTGCCTCGTATGGACCAATAGGCCTTCTGCAGTTACCTTTATTCTTATGTTCTTATTACTAATTCTTCGATTAATAAAGCCCAGTGTCCTATTTGCTCTATTACGAACATTTATGCATTAATATTTTTGTTTTAAAGTCTTTCTAGTCACAATTCCCAGATCCCTTTCAAAATTCGACTTTGCAATCTCAACACAATCTAGATCGTATTTTTTATCATTACCTGCCACCATCTTCTTCTTTATAACCTGAAGTAATTAAGCTAATTGACTGTTAAGAAGGAAACGGCCAATTAGTTAGGAATCCCAAGAATCTGGATCCCCCAATTACTGTAAGAGAGGGAGCGAGTTTACGCTAAGACGGCTTACTCAATCAAGGGAAAATATTACTAAATGAGGATGCTTGGTGGAGCCACCTGATATTTACAAAATAAATTATCAGGATCATGGACTAAGAAATAAAAGGGAGGTTGTCTAAACAGAGGAAATAAATTAATCCCTTTTTATATAATAAAATAATCAAAGTATAAGATCAGCATACCCTACCTTGAGGATACCTTGGTGTTTCCTTGGCTTAGTGTCCCCGTGGCCCGGTCGTCGACCAGGCCTCCTTGTTGCTGGACTGATCAACCTGGCTGATGGACGCGGCTGCTCACAGCCTGACGTACGAGTCAGTCTGGTTGATAAAGTATCCTTTGGAGGTGCTTGTCGAGTACTCTGTTGAATACTGTGATGGCTCGGCCAGTTATGCCCCTTATGTGTAATGTAAGCGTGTTGAACAGTCTCGGGCCTCTGATGTTGATCGTCCTCTCTAAGTGCCTATTGCAACTCTGCTCTTCAACAGGGGTATTCTGCACATTCTGCCATGCCTTCTGGTCTCGTGTGGTGTTTTCTGTGTGCAGGTTTGGAACCAGCTCCTCTACTATTTTCCACGTGTAAATTATTATGTATCTTAACCGCCTGCGCTCAAGAGAATACAGATTTAGGCTCTTTCGTCGGTCCCAGTAGTTTAGGTGTTTTACTGATTGGATTCTAGCAGTAAAGGCTCTGTACGCTCACCGGGTCTGCCATTTCTCCAGCTTTGACAGTGGCTGTCATTGTGCAGCAGTACTCCACTCTAAAGAACACTTGCGTCTTGAAAATTATCATCATTGGTATAGAATTTCTGTGTGAAGGATTCTTGTTATCCAACCTGTCATTTTTCTTGCAGTTGTGACGGCTACTTTCTTTTATGTAAATTATTTTTACACCTAAAATATACCTAAAATGTAATTTTTCCCAACATTATTAATTTATTCTTGTGCCTCATTAATATCTGTATTACCTTAGACTCTAATAATTGAAAGGAAAAACAAAGGAAATAATGTAAATAAGTCATGCTATAAAAACTTCATAAATGATGAAAGATTATATTTGTATTGCTAAAATATGTCCAATCTTGGCTCAAACTAGTTTAATATCGCATCAAATATTTAAATTACATAATTAAAAATTACAAAAAAGCATTTGAAAAAGCAGTGACGATGTCTTGTGAAATGATATCATAACTAAACGTTTTCTTGTTTGGAAAATGGCCACCTCGACCAGGTTTTCGCTTCTATGCAGGATTGGCACGAGCTCTGGCTCGAGCTTCCTTCATCTTCTTTACCTGCGCTTCCTCTTCCTCTCCTTCAACAATTGACAATTCTGCATCAATGTCCTTTACCTTTAATTTCCCTTCCATCGTTTCCATAACTTGTTGTTGAAATCTTCGTCCTTGATGCGTATGTAGCCCTTGGTATACCCCAGCTAGCTATACCACATATCCCTAGCTTAATGATTCCTGGCTTCAGGCACTTATTAGTTTTATTAATCATTTTTTAATAACTCGATACAAGATTTTACCTTATAATATGTATAAACTCCCAGCCGGTGTTCAGGCCTCCTTGGGGTAGTGGTCCCACCTTCCTGCCCCTGGCCTCCTTGGGGTAGTGGTCCCACCTTCCTGCCCCTGGCCTCCTTGGGGTAGTGGTCCCACCTTCCTGCCCCTGGCCTCCTTGGGGTAGTGGTCCACCTTCCTGCCCCTGGCCTCCTTGGGGTAGTGGTCCCACCTTCCTGCCCCTGGCCTCCTTGGGGTAGTGGTCCCACCTTCCTGCCCCTGGCCTCCTTGGGGTAGTGGTCCCACCTTCCTGCCCCTGGCCTCCTTGGGGTAGTGGTCCCACCTTCCTGCCCTGGCCTCCTTGGGGTAGTGGTCCCACCTTCCTGCCCCTGGCCTCCTTGGGGTAGTGGTCCCACCTTCCTGCCCCTGGCCTCCTTGGGGTAGTGGTCCCACCTTCCTGCCCCTGGCCTCCTTGGGGTAGTGGTCCCACCTTCCTGCCCCTGGCCTCCTTGGGGTAGTGGTCCCACCTTCCTGCCCCTGGCCTCCTTGGGGTAGTGGTCCCACCTTCCTGCCCTGGCCTCCTTGGGGTAGTGGTCCCACCTTCCTGCCCCTGGCCTCCTTGGGGTAGTGGTCCACCTTCCTGCCCTGGCCTCCTTGGGGTAGTGGTCCACCTTCCTGCCCCTGGCCTCCTTGGGGTAGTGGTCCCACCTTCCTGCCCCTGGCCTCCTTGGGGTAGTGGTCCACCTTCCTGCCCCTGGCCTCCTTGGGGTAGTGGTCCACCTTCCTGCCCCTGGCCTCCTTGGGGTAGTGGTCCCACCTTCCTGCCCCTGGCCTCCTTGGGGTAGTGGTCCCACCTTCCTGCCCCTGGCCTCCTTGGGGTAGTGGTCCCACCTTCCTGCCCCTGGCCTCCTTGGGGTAGTGGTCCCACCTTCCTGCCCCTGGCCTCCTTGGGGTAGTGGTCCCACCTTCCTGCCCCTGGCCTCCTTGGGGTAGTGGTCCCACCTTCCTGCCCCTGGCCTCCTTGGGGTAGTGGTCCCACCTTCCTGCCCCTGGCCTCCTTGGGGTAGTGGTCCCACCTTCCTGCCCCTGGCCTCCTTGGGGTAGTGGTCCCACCTTCCTGCCCCTGGCCTCCTTGGGGTAGTGGTCCACCTTCCTGCCCCTGGCCTCCTTGGGGTAGTGGTCCCACCTTCCTGCCCCTGGCCTCCTTGGGGTAGTGGTCCCACCTTCCTGCCCCTGGCCTCCTTGGGGTAGTGGTCCACCTTCCTGCCCCTGGCCTCCTTGGGGTAGTGGTCCCACTTCCTGCCCCTGGCCTCCTTGGGGTAGTGGTCCCACCTTCCTGCCCCTGGCCTCCTTGGGGTAGTGGTCCCACCTTCCTGCCCTGGCCTCCTTGGGGTAGTGGTCCACCTTCCTGCCCCTGGCCTCCTTGGGGTAGTGGTCCACCTTCCTGCCCCTGGCCTCCTTGGGGTAGTGGTCCCACCTTCCTGCCCCTGGCCTCCTTGGGGTAGTGGTCCCACCTTCCTGCCCCTGGCCTCCTTGGGGTAGTGGTCCCACCTTCCTGCCCCTGGCCTCCTTGGGGTAGTGGTCCCACCTTCCTGCCCCTGGCCTCCTTGGGGTAGTGGTCCACCTTCCTGCCCCTGGCCTCCTTGGGGTAGTGGTCCCACCTTCCTGCCCCTGGCCTCCTTGGGGTAGTGGTCCCACCTTCCTGCCCCTGGCCTCCTTGGGGTAGTGGTCCACCTTCCTGCCCCTGGCCTCCTTGGGGTAGTGGTCCCACCTTCCTGCCCCTGGCCTCCTTGGGGTAGTGGTCCCACCTTCCTGCCCCTGGCCTCCTTGGGGTAGTGGTCCCACCTTCCTGCCCCTGGCCTCCTTGGGGTAGTGGTCCCACCTTCCTGCCCCTGGCCTCCTTGGGGTAGTGGTCCCACCTTCCTGCCCCTGGCCTCCTTGGGGTAGTGGTCCCACCTTCCTGCCCCTGGCCTCCTTGGGGTAGTGGTCCCACCTTCCTGCCCCTGGCCTCCTTGGGGTAGTGGTCCCACCTTCCTGCCCCTGGCCTCCTTGGGGTAGTGGTCCCACCTTCCTGCCCCTGGCCTCCTTGGGGTAGTGGTCCCACCTTCCTGCCCCTGGCCTCCTTGGGGTAGTGGTCCACCTTCCTGCCCCTGGCCTCCTTGGGGTAGTGGTCCACCTTCCTGCCCCTGGCCTCCTTGGGGTAGTGGTCCCACCTTCCTGCCCTGGCCTCCTTGGGGTAGTGGTCCACCTTCCTGCCCCTGGCCTCCTTGGGGTAGTGGTCCACCTTCCTGCCCCTGGCCTCCTTGGGGTAGTGGTCCCACCTTCCTGCCCCTGGCCTCCTTGGGGTAGTGGTCCACCTTCCTGCCCCTGGCCTCCTTGGGGTAGTGGTCCCACCTTCCTGCCCCTGGCCTCCTTGGGGTAGTGGTCCACCTTCCTGCCCCTGGCCTCCTTGGGGTAGTGGTCCCACCTTCCTGCCCTGGCCTCCTTGGGGTAGTGGTCCCACCTTCCTGCCCCTGGCCTCCTTGGGGTAGTGGTCCACCTTCCTGCCCTGGCCTCCTTGGGGTAGTGGTCCCACCTTCCTGCCCCTGGCCTCCTTGGGGTAGTGGTCCCACCTTCCTGCCCCTGGCCTCCTTGGGGTAGTGGTCCCACCTTCCTGCCCTGGCCTCCTTGGGGTAGTGGTCCACCTTCCTGCCCCTGGCCTCCTTGGGGTAGTGGTCCCACCTTCCTGCCCCTGGCCTCCTTGGGGTAGTGGTCCACCTTCCTGCCCCTGGCCTCCTTGGGGTAGTGGTCCACCTTCCTGCCCCTGGCCTCCTTGGGGTAGTGGTCCACCTTCCTGCCCCTGGCCTCCTTGGGGTAGTGGTCCACCTTCCTGCCCCTGGCCTCCTTGGGGTAGTGGTCCCACCTTCCTGCCCCTGGCCTCCTTGGGGTAGTGGTCCACCTTCCTGCCCTGGCCTCCTTGGGGTAGTGGTCCACCTTCCTGCCCTGGCCTCCTTGGGGTAGTGGTCCCACCTTCCTGCCCCTGGCCTCCTTGGGGTAGTGGTCCACCTTCCTGCCCCTGGCCTCCTTGGGGTAGTGGTCCACCTTCCTGCCCCTGGCCTCCTTGGGGTAGTGGTCCACCTTCCTGCCCCTGGCCTCCTTGGGGTAGTGGTCCCACCTTCCTGCCCTGGCCTCCTTGGGGTAGTGGTCCACCTTCCTGCCCCTGGCCTCCTTGGGGTAGTGGTCCACCTTCCTGCCCCTGGCCTCCTTGGGGTAGTGGTCCACCTTCCTGCCCCTGGCCTCCTTGGGGTAGTGGTCCACCTTCCTGCCCCTGGCCTCCTTGGGGTAGTGGTCCACCTTCCTGCCCCTGGCCTCCTTGGGGTAGTGGTCCACCTTCCTGCCCCTGGCCTCCTTGGGGTAGTGGTCCACCTTCCTGCCCCTGGCCTCCTTGGGGTAGTGGTCCACCTTCCTGCCCTGGCCTCCTTGGGGTAGTGGTCCCACCTTCCTGCCCCTGGCCTCCTTGGGGTAGTGGTCCCACCTTCCTGCCCCTGGCCTCCTTGGGGTAGTGGTCCCACCTTCCTGCCCTGGCCTCCTTGGGGTAGTGGTCCACCTTCCTGCCCTGGCCTCCTTGGGGTAGTGGTCCACCTTCCTGCCCCTGGCCTCCTTGGGGTAGTGGTCCACCTTCCTGCCCCTGGCCTCCTTGGGGTAGTGGTCCACCTTCCTGCCCCTGGCCTCCTTGGGGTAGTGGTCCACCTTCCTGCCCCTGGCCTCCTTGGGGTAGTGGTCCACCTTCCTGCCCCTGGCCTCCTTGGGGTAGTGGTCCACCTTCCTGCCCCTGGCCTCCTTGGGGTAGTGGTCCACCTTCCTGCCCTGGCCTCCTTGGGGTAGTGGTCCACCTTCCTGCCCCTGGCCTCCTTGGGGTAGTGGTCCACCTTCCTGCCCTGGCCTCCTTGGGGTAGTGGTCCACCTTCCTGCTCTGGCAGCCAAAACCACACTGCTTAAATTCGTTCATCTCCCAAGCAAGTAGACCTTGGCTGGTTGCTAACTAGTTGACACAGTTCCTTAACAAAGCTAAATCTGCACTTGGCCAATTAAAGGGATTGAATCTTTACACTTAAATGATGGTTAATTACGTGGGCAAATGAACAAAGTAGTTATTGAATAAAATTACTGATAGTAACATGAAATTCTCTAAATTAATGAGTTAATAAACATTGGGAGCATGAGGCAATCTACAGCTGACTGAGAGAACATCTTGACCCGAGTTGAGGGCGACTCATTACAATGGTGCTAAATCAACAAGTACCAATACTATGAACTCATTATCACATCCATCTGATTCTACCATCACTGTGAAAAGAACTACTACGTATTTCCTTGCTTAGTGAATAGCTTGGTACAAGCCAGATATGCAATACTCGCAATATAAACCAAGTGTTACACTTATACATGGCAATATTACCTTGTGGATAAACTTGGAGGAGGGGCGAGGCGGCCTCGCTAGCGACCTGACCTTGGGTCAGTGGTGTCAGCTCACCAAATGACAAGCCGCCTATGTACTAAATGAACCGGAAGACAACTTACATGACTCCATAAAACTCTTCACTCCTCCAACATACAATACGGAGTCCTCAAACTATTCTCTACAAGGCAACATAGTAAGACACAACTTTCAAAATACACATGACACCATCGTATAACCTCTTACCCTACCACTGATGTGGTGTATCAAACCCAGGACAAAAGTTCTCACAGCAACTAACGTGCAGGCGCGCAAACGCGTCATAACAATCCAATCTATTTAGAATTATCTGTATATTATTTGTCAATGATCAAAATAATGGATGCCTAAAAGTTGTAGATAGATTAGCACAGATAATTGATAGATAACACAGATAAAATTGAGGAAAAGCACATCCTGTCGTAAATGTGCCCAGTAATGTGCCCTGGGAGAGAAGAACTCGTTAAGCACTCGTCTTTATGCTAAATATACTCGTAGCCTAACTTAACATAACCTGTATAACAAAATCGTCAATGTTTTTGTATTGTAACTTTAGTTTATAACGTCATGCACATAAAACTAAGTCTGTGTAACATACTATGCTAGAATAACTTTGTAACATTGTTTAACAATCTTAATAAGAGAACAGTACATACAAATAGAAACAAAAGGTAATCCTACTGCTTTGTAATAACTTCACTAAAGGCATTAACTACACTGTCAAAACGTATCTACAATATCATTGACTGTCATACCGTTAATGTGTTACTGAGCATGTCTGTTAAGACTTCACACCGTAACAAACAATCCTCCTTTAGTAACATAACCGTTTTCGTGTAGTAACAAAACTGTTATCTTCTTGCATTAACATACCTAAACTAAGGTGACTAATAATTCATATCTAAACTAGCTGGGGATGGGAGGGTTGTCGACCACCGCTGCGTCTAGTATCTGGTCTAACATGCCTCTGATGCCCAGCAGGTGAGGTACATATTGAGCAGAACCCAGGATCTGCTGCCCTCTGGCGTTGACCTGAAGCTCCCGGTGTAAGCTTTATGAAGCTTGGAAGGCCGGGGATGGGGGCCATGTTCGTGGGATTGTGATGGTGGCGGGGATGGAATAGGTCGACTTTTTCATAGTTTGGTTTGATCTGGTAGTACAGTTTGCTTGCTTCATTGGCCTGCCCAGCACAGGCGATTATTTGGAATGTCTTCATTGGGTGGTGTGCAAACTGTGTGGTGAACACTCCTCAACTGAAGGCTACAAGAAGCTGGAAGTCTGGAGTAAAACAGGACAAACATTGGGGGCAGAGAAAGACCAGAACGGTATCCATCTTTGCCAGCTTGGTTATATCACATTTGTTCTTTACAATCAAGGTCGGTAAGGAGTTTTTAATAAGTTAAAATGTCTCCCCGTCAAAATACAATAAATCGATAATCTATACAACTGTCCAAAAACCGCACATTGTCAACCAGGTTCCAAAGTGGGCGGGGTGAATGAAGGGGGTCGGGGTGAATGAAGGGGGTCGGGGTGAATGAAGGGGGTCGGGGTGAATGAAGGGGGTCGGGGTGAATGAAGGGGGTCGGGGTGAATGAAGGGGGTCGGGGTGAATGAAGGGGTCGGGGTGAATGAAGGGGGTCGGGGTGAATGAAGGGGGTCGGGGTGAATGAAGGGGGTCGGGGTGAATGAATGAAGGGGGGTCGGGGTGAATGAAGGGGGTCGGGGTGAATGAAGGGGGGTCGGGGTGAATGAAGGGGGTCGGGGTGAATGAAGGGGCCGGGGTGAATGAAGGGGTCGGGGTGAATGAAGGGGGGTCGGGGTGAATGAAGGGGCCGGGGTGAATGAAGAGGGTCGGGGTGAATGAAGGGGGGTCGGGGTGAATGAAGGGGGTCGTGGTGAATGAAGGGGTCGGGGTAAATGAAGGGGCGGGGTGAATTAACAGGCCTTCAAATCCCTGGTGACATGTGTTCCCAGATGATTGTTATAAAGGCTAAATGCCAATTAAATGAAATTTTGGAAACATTTAATTAATAAATAACCATGACTCCAGGCCCTTAACAGAGCGAGTCATAACCTCATTCGTTGTTAAGATGCCTATAATGATGCTCTTTACAATGAATGTAATATTTAAGAAAAAATATTTGTAGTGCAATATTAAAATATTTTGATGTTAAAAATGAGCGAAGCAATAATATATTCTGAAAACATGAAACGTGGACAAAAAGTTCTTCATTAATCTTTCTGTGATTTATTTGGAGCAACATTAACAGACGGATTATAGAAAAAACGATGTCCCAAAGCTTGAGATGATTGGGTTAGTAAAAATGCAGTTCTTCCTGTTGAAGGAATGCAGTTAATGTTTGCCTTTATCTTTGTAGACAACAGATAAATGCAGACTGGAATCCTTATCATAGAAGCATAGACAATGCTTCTGACACGCAGCATTGCATATTCTTCAGAACGGAAACTTGTAAATGGAATTAATGAAAACTCAGTTATTCACTACAGTCTTCACTGAAATTCTCTTCTCAATATGCAGCTCAAGGCTCAGAACTTCGTAAATGAAGATACGACTTCAGTGTATTGTATATAACAGATTTAAATTACATGAATTATGTTCCTAGGCCAGACAATTTATCAGAGGTTTGTACCGTGCAGGAACGAGTGTTGTACATCTGCTGGCAAAGCTTTAAGTTTCGGATGAAGTACTAGTCAAATTATACTCGACTCGACTGGCTTATGGGGTTGAGTATCATCTCTTTAGCCCCAACATTTAGATTAGTGGTTTAATGCTGTGGATCCACTCTTTTTCCCAACCCGTCCTCGACTAAAGTCCATTACATCCAGCAGCCCGTCCTTCAAACAAAGACCCAAAAGTGATTCCATGCACCTGCCAAACCCCCTGTTTATGAATGAAAAACGGTTTACACGCGACTTGCAACTGATTTCATTCGAACACTTCCGGAACAAGTGCGTTACTGACGAATTTTGTTCGAACGCTGTAAATGTTTCACCCACGTACTACAAATACAAATAATCGCCAACCGAACCTAGAGGAGGACGGGCTGTTTTTCCTTGTTTAGGCGTGAAACTGTGTCGATTTATGAAGGAAAACGTCCTCTCGTCTTCTAGTTAATTCCCCTCAATTACGATACTTCAGACAGAAAACAACCAGACATCTGTTACTAATCCATGACCAAATCCACAGGCGCCGTAATGAATTTTCGAACCCATGGGCTGGGTGTTCCCGACACGCTCTAGTCGACTGCGCCACGACATGGTCAAAAGAATGGCAATCTGGGGTACAACTACACCCACTTGGATTCCCGAGGTTTCCACTGAAGCCAAACTAGGGTTTGACACACTTCGCCCCCCCATGCACTCTGGTTATGTCGTCCTGTAGTTCTACCTCTGACGCCCATCTTTCAATGCAGAGAGAAATCACATTATCGTGATATATCAAGTAACAAATCCAGTCGTGTGGATGTGTTCATTGACGTATCACGATAATGTGATTACTGTGAACTGATCCATGTTTACTGTTTAGTTATGGCATTAATATGGCAGTTGTTTCTATATCTATTTCAATTGCCCTTTGTACCTTGTACACCCTTTATATACCTACCAGATTTTTCTTCTAATGTAATGAGGTCCAACTCTTCCTTCATAGCTCAGTCCCTTTACCTTAAGAACCAGTTTTTTTATATAAATACCTTGTCTAGTTTTGTTTTGAATTTCTTCAACCAGGGTTTGTATGCCTTGGGAGCATACTTGTTTTTCCTTTATTAACAAGCTTAGGTATACACAGCAATGTGCTGTTACCCAAGTCTATATGAAGGATTACAAAGAGTAAATAAAAAACTAGCTACAAGTTCATCTAATATTCCCATCTCACAGGATGGTTAGTAATACATGGAATCAGGAGAGAAAATACCTGCTTCTACAAATATTATTATTTTTTTTTCAAAATAATATAACTCATTTTCATAAGAGCTAAGCACTGAATCACTGAAATTCAGTTCGAATTCACTCGGTTCGAATAATGTTTTATTTTTTATTGTAACAAGCATAGATATATACAGCAATGTGCTGCTACCCTATTGTGTATGAAATGTTACGCAGTGTCGTTAAAAAAAAATAAGCTTCCAGCTCGTCCAACATATCCCACTGCACAGGAAGGTCAGCCATAAATGGATTCGGGAGAGAACGTGATATGTATGGCTGATCTATTAGCTTTCACTAGCAAAATCTGGGTCATACTGATGAAATATCACGAAGCACGTATAGTGGTCTAAAGGGTCATTTATAAAATATTTTTAAGAATAATCTGAGGTTTGGTAGTATGTCTTACATAGGCATTGTTATTCAGTTGAGGGCGCCTGTTTGGTTTTTTTTTTCTTCTTTTAGATCTAGAGTATTTCAGAAGTGGGAAGTTGCCTTCTCCTAATCGTATGGGGTGGAGTGGGGCGTCTTCACATAGGAGATAACATTGCAATTCACCTTGGCAGTTCCTGTAGTGGGAAGCAGGCAGAGGAAGACACTTCAGAGGTAGTCTCGACCACTGACGGACGCAAGTCTCGACCGTTTCAGCGTTTATCTGCACTTGCTGTGGTTGAGATACCGTTCTTGGGATGGACTTAACAGCCACAGCAGACGTTGCCCCCAACCCAGGGCACATTTCAATAACCCCATGGGATTGACGGATGTCTACTACTTGGTTTCCTGCACAGATACTGCATCTTTGACCTGGCTGTTGCATTTCTGGACGTAGTGAGGGCATTGGTAACACCTGAAGCATTAACATAGGCGGCAGTATCGTTCCCTGGAGATCTGATGGTGTGCAGGCCACCGCCAAAACATTTAAGGTCGTTGTCAGCCACGAGAGTGGCCTCTACTGGAGACTTGAGGGTGGGTCTCAGGTTTCCATCCTGCTGGATGAGGTTTGCTGAAACAGCAGTCAATGACTGGTTCTGAAGGTTGATGTTGCGGATGATATAGGCTATCGTTCTTTCCGCGATAAGAGCGCTCACTCAGTAGACGAATGTGCTTTTTACTGCCTCATAGTAGTGGGGTGGTACGAGGATCAGGTTTTCTGGTTCTAATGCCGTGATTGTTGTGGGATTGAACAGGCCTTGGAGTGTTACAGCACTGCTGGTCAGAATCTGGAGTCCCTTTTCCTCCATGATGACGTCGATGGAAGCCACATCAGAGTTCGCAGTCAAGAGGACCAAAATCTCGGGCTTGGTGTAGGTTCCTTGGAACCGAACCTTGATTCGGTGGAACATGATGCTGTTTAACTGGCACCAGGAGTGAAGAAAGTCCCCTTCATCGGGTCAGTGCCGATGGAAGAAAGCTTTCTATTTGGATAGTGCTCTGATCGTCAATTCACATCACTGAAGAAGGTCTTCCGTCTCTTCCAGGTATAAAACGCCGGGATGGGAGTGGGGCTAACATTCTGAGAGAAGCGTTGTTGTTGTTATAGATTCAGCTAGCCCGTAGTGGACTTAGCTGCCACAGGAGCGGGGCTGTAACTTTTTCGAGAGAGTTGTGGAGGCGAGGGTGTGATTAAGATTAAACCACCCAAGAGGTGGCACGGGCATGAATAGCCCGTAAGTGGTACAATTTTTTGTTCAGTAATTTCTTTCAGTATTCTGAGGTTGCATTTAATCGTCAAGCTGTTATCGCGGGGGAGGATACTGCTTGTCTTTATGAGGGTGTCCAGCTGCTGGACACCTTTGTTGACCAGGAGAGTGGCTGTGTTAAATGCTTCAGGGTGGCCACTGCATGATCAGGGACTCTTAAAACCCTTCTAAGGTCGTTGGTTGCTTCACATTCCAGAAGATAGTGAAGTAATGGCTTTTCTGTGACAGTTAGGCAGACGATGCACTCTCTCTGTTGGGGGTCACCAATCACCCAGTTGCATTTAACCTAGACGTAGTCTATATAACCTAATTGCTATTTCCCTGTGGATTCCTTTTGGGATATTTAACCTTTCTAATTTGGTTGCCACAAGATACCATGTTGCAAAGGGCGAACCTTCAGCTGCTCTCTGGTGTAGGTAGGCTTTGTTGAGGTGTGAGAGTTTTTTGGTGACGTTTTTTATGTTCTCTAGGCTGGGTTGAATTATTTTATGTATCACTGGCAACTGATACAACTGATACAATTGGCAACTAGATGACAAGTTGCCAATTTAGCAATTTCATCAGCTTTCTCATTTAATGGGATTCCAACATGGGATGGGATCCAGTTTAAGGTTATGTTGAGTCCTTTGCCTTTAGCGACTGCTTCAAGATACAAAATGGTGGTAATTATTTCCACGTTATCTTTCCACTGTTTTTGTCCTAATATTTGAAGTGCAGCTTTTGAGTCTGTGTGTGATTGCATTTTGAGTGTTTTGTGCAATCTCCCATGCAAATGCCTGTTATATGGCAAACAGCTCAGTTTGAGTTGATGATACTAGTCCTCCCAGTATTCAATATGCCTGTACTCTGGCCGTGCAAAGAACAACGCCAGCACACTCATATTGTGTCAACCGATCTGTCTGTGAAGATGTGGGTGGCTCCTGCAATGCTATACATTTGCTCTTCTATTATGCGCCTTAGAATTGTTGGGTCATAGGCAGCCTTTTTCATTGGGAGACTTTCTATTACTATTTTGAAAGTAGGCTCTTCCCACGGTGCGGAAGAAGTGTAATTTGATTGTTGTTGATCACCCTCTCTATCAAGAATCATACTTTTTAAATGTAGTCTGTTTAGGACATTTCCTACTCTTGCAGGCCAAGAGTTTCCATTGTTTTGGCCTAGTCCAACCACTAAGGCCTACCGTACTGGGATTGGATCAGGAGAAATAATTATCTTACTTATAATTGTAGCTGTTCTTTGTGATATTCTTTCTTGGAGAGGGCAAACCCGTTTGCAGTCTTAGTTTCAAGCCTGGTCCACATGGGGGCTCCTAGTGCGGCTCTCATAGCATTGTTTTGGGTAACTTCAAGCTTTTTCCACTGTTGTTGTGATAGACTTGAGTGCAGGTGCGGCATAGTCGATCACTGATCTGACTGCCTGTACATAGTATGTTCGAAGGACTTGCAGATTGGCTCCTTCAGACAAGGAGGTTAGCCCCTGAGGATTCAACCCGTCCTCGCAAATTTAATAAGTCAATATTGACTTATTAAATATGTGCATAGGTGACATACTTAAGTTTCCCTTGAAAATCTTCATAGAAAACACCGACCTTACTTAACCTTGTTAGTATGTTAAGACAAGCATCTTATTGCTTCGTAATTACAATTATTACCTAACCTATACCTATAATAGGTTAAGTAACAATTGTAATTACGAAGCTATAAGATGCTTATTTTAACATACTAACAAAGGTTAGGTAAGGTCGGTGTTTTCTATGAAGATTTTCAAGGGAAACTATTATGTTAAGTATGTCACCTATGCACGCAACTAATAAGTCAATATTGACTTATTAAATTTGCGAGGACGGGTTGGAGGATTGCCGTCCGGGCCACAGTTCACTCTCTCAAGTGACCTCAGCATTAAAATTCATGTGTGTGTCCAGAATTATTCCTAGGTACTGATAGTTGTCCACCCATTCGATTGGTTGACCCTGTACTGTGAGTTGGATGTTGGGCTTCGCTATTTTTATGGGCATGGCTTTTGACTTTGAGGGGTTGAGTTTGATACCAATCTGTTTTGCCTCTTTACTGATGCAGTCTAAGCATTTGGGTGCAAGGCGAACCGCATCCCTTCCTTGTATGATGATGACAAAGTCGTCCGCATAGTTTAACAGCCTGCAGTGATGTGGGAGTTTCAACCTCATTATTCTTTCCATTAAACAGTTGAAGAGAAGGGGGCTGAGAATACCTCCTTGCGGTGTACCATTTTCATGTCTTTTGTACTCAGAGACTGTGCCATGAAGTTTTACTCTTGCTTCTCTGTTTGAGACAGTTTTTGGTCCAGGAGAACAGGTTGCCTCTGACTTCTTTGTTGATGAGGCAGCAGAGAATAGCTGGGGCGCTAGCCAGTTCAAAGGCTTTTTCAAGGTCCAGGAATATCAGCATTCCTGGTCTGTCATTCAAGTGGGCTAACAGAGTTGTAATACTTTCCACTGTGCCAACCCCTCTTTTATAGGCATACATATCATGGTGCAGTTTAGGCATTTTCCACTCCAGTCTGTTGAGTGCCATTCTGTCAGCCGTCTTGGCTGCACAGCTTTGGAGAGAGAGATGGGCCTGGGATTAGCTGGATCTTTGGGTTTTGGGATCGGCACTATGTCTGCTCTATTCCAAGCTGAAGGTCTAGTTTGAGAAGTCCAGGCTAAATTAATTAACCTTAGGTATGCAGCGTCTCCCTCTGGGCTGAGGTTTCTAATCGTTTTATAGGTTATTTTGTGGTCTCCAGGGGATGTATCCTTGGAGTTTTTCTTAGCCCGATTGAGCTCTTCCAGTGTGAAGGGGGCATTAGTGTCAGAGACTTCTTCACATGCTGTAAGGATTCTGTGCCACCTTTCTTCCTCTAGTCCGGTCTGTACTGATAATACATCTGGTGGAAGCTGATTGCTGGCTGCTCTCTCTGCAAACCTGGTTGCCAGTACTTCGGCTTCCTGTTGAGGATCCTTGGGGTGTGGGGCTTTAGGTGTTTTATTCCCTTTGGTCCGGTGAATTTGCTGCCACATCTCTCCAAGAGAGGTGTGTTCATTCAGGTGTGAACACCATTCCAGTCACTTTTGTTCTTTTATTAGTCTGGTCTCTCGATGTACATGTTCCTTGACCTCACAAAGTAAGGCCCTGTTGCGGTCACTTGGATGCTTTTTGTATAGCTTTCTTGTTATGTTGAGTCTATGGTTGAGTTCTTTGACATGTTCGCAATAGTACCAATTATCTTTATGGTGTCCGGTGGACTGTTTTTTTCAGTGGGATTGAGTGGTTGGCTGCACTTTGAATCGCCTTGACATTCTTCTTCTGCCTGATTAATGTCTTTGGGAAGATCATAGTTTCTATGCCACTCTGAAATGAGGTTTTGAAATCGGACCCAGTTTGCTAAAGCAAAGTTCCAGGCTTCAGATGGAGGTGCAGGTGGGGTGGGTAGATCTAACTTAAGATCAATTTGGACCCCATAGTGGTCGCTTGTGAGTGTGGGCTCAACTGACCATGTTGCTGCATCTCTTAGGGAGGCTCAAACGGAGGTAAGGTCTAATCTGCATCCTTGGATGTGGGTGGGTTCATTCTTGTTTATGATTTGTATTTCTGGATGCTGGTCTAGTAGATGTGCAATATGAGTGCCGGCCTCATTTGTTGTGTTCGAGCCCAGTGCCAATCGATGATGGGCATTAAAATCTCCACAAATGATTGTGTTTGATGTTGCGTGTCCAAATAACACAGATTTAAACACTTCAAGTTTGTCGTGTCTTAGCTCAATGGTTACTCCCATTACCTCTGTCCCTGCTCCACATTCGGGTGGGCTGGTTATGGACTTTGAGATCAGGTCACATTTTACATAGATTGCACATCCCCTGGATTGCCTGTTGATCCATGGAAAGCAGCAACCTCGGTAGCCTGAGATTTTAGGTTCTAATCCGGCTCGAAGCAAGCTCTCCTGTAGTATCAGGATGTCAATGCCTTTGGTTGCTGCTATGCATTGCAAGTGTTGCAATTTTGTGCGCAGTCCTTGCGCATTCCATTGCAGGATCTTTAGACCTCTAGGTTCTTGGAATTTGCTGATAATACCGTGGTATCCATGGAGTCTGATGAACACGCCATGGAAGTTGTAATTGGTGTATAGGTTCTTAGTGGACCTGAAATTGACTCGTCAATGTCGCTTTCTGACGCGCTAGACTGTTTTTTAGGGGGGTGTCTCTTGCCCTGCTGTCTTGAAGGTGGGGATATTACATTTTCGAATTTCTTGCTTGTGCTCAATTGTCTTCCGAGTCTCTGTGGTTTGCTTGATACCGAGTAATGACAGCAGACTTTCGACCAATTCGGTGACCAAAGTTTTGAGCATTGGCCAGAGAGCGTCCAGTTGTGCGGGAGCACTATTTAATGCTGTGCAGGTTTGGGGCCTGGTTACTTTTTGACCCTTCTCCGTGGTCACTTTGACACTGGAATTGTTACTCTTACTCTTATTGCCCCCAAATGTGCTTACTGGATGCAATGGGCGGACGACTGCTTTGAACATGTTTCTTGTGGCCCCAGCTATCTTTTTGTCCTGTACGGAGGCCTTCACACCCTTCACCATGGATGATGGTGAAGGGCCGTGTGCCCCCCCTCTACCTGAATGGGTAGACACCACTCGGTTTTAGTGGGCAGGGGAGCTGGTATAAGTTTTGGTGGGGGCTTCGGCTCCACTGTAGGCGTGGTGGGGTTCGTTTGAAGCCTTTTGAACCTTTCAGGGCATTTCAAGTTCCAGGCGTGATGTGCTTTGGAGCAATTTGGCACTTTGCTTGGACAGGGTGATTTGCCTTGTGTTTATCAATGCATATTTTTTGTCGTGGGGCTAGCTGCAGACTCCGCACCTCACTGGACGTTAGCAGACATCTTTGTGATGGACAAATCTCTGACATCTAAAGCATTTTAGGGGCTCTGGGGTGTAAGGCCTGTGTTGGAACACGCCCCAGATTCCAAGGTCAAGTTTATCTGGGATCTGTCCTCTAACTGTGAGAAGGACTTGTCGGGTTTCCTGTTTTGTGGTTCTTACCTGGCATCTCTCTGCTGACACCACATAGTTCAGTTTTTCGAGATGGTCAAGGGCCATATGCAAGGGATAGTGGAGGACAATGATTTTTCGTATTTTTTCCTCTGATTTGAGTTCCTCACATTTTGTGTAATTTTTCTGAATCGTTGCGGTCGACTCGTCTTCGGGCCTCTTAATATATTCTCCCCTGAGATTTGGTTTTGCTCTGATCTGGAGCTGGGGGTACTCTTTCGAGGTCCACTACAGTAGCGTAGGAAGACTTACTTTCGGTATGCTGGACTTTGAAGACTGGCAGTGCAGATTTAGTCTGAGGAGCTGGAAGCGCTGGAGAAGCCAGAGTGTTTGTCAGAAGATGGGTCGTCAAGGAGCGGCTTGTCCTGTTGGCCTTGGTCACAAGATTCCACTCGCCGTCACTTTCGGAACTTGTATCTAGTATAGATTTTCTTTTCCTACACTGAGCAGCATTGCTGGATCTATCACAATTCATTTCGTATTCCATGATTTAATTCAAATGCTGACTGTGGAGTGGTGTGGTGGGTGAAGGTGATGCTCTGTGCTACAGGGGACAGTCAGCGTGGAGTTGGCTCACAGGGTGAACTGTGGGCGAGGGTGTGAAGCGCTTAGAGAGAGATACTATATACCTGTTCCCCCCCCCCCCCCCCCTCAGTGTTGTCGCCTCGGTTTACTGTGGTCAGGTGAAGATCGACGAATCACGTGCCTGTCTTCCTAGCTAAGTAGGTAGTTACAATTTGTAACTACAATATATAAATATGGGTCTAGTTTGTACAGGTCAGTGCTAACAATAAAAATATTGTGACATTGGTTAATTTGGGCTGACTTGATCAAATTGCTTTCATCAGAACTCCTGCACTTAGCAATATGTTTTGGCTGTCTCCAGTTAATATTATGATTATATAAACTGGCGTGTATCTTATCTTGAGGCTTATCTCGATGATTTCGGGGATTAGCGTCCTCGCGGCCCGGTCCTCGACCAGACCTCCTTTTTTTATTATCCCTCCCCCCAGGAAGAGGCCCGTAGTAGCTGTCTAACTCCCAGGTACCTATTTACTGCTAGGTGAACAGGTGCATCAGGGTGAAAGAAACTCTGCCCATTTGTTTCCGCCTCCACCGGGGATCGAACCCGGAACCTCAGGACTACGAATCCGAAGCGCTGTCCATTTAGCTGTCTGGCTTCCTTACATCCACTTACTCATGAGCCATTCATCAGCTTAACAATTCTTTACATACTGTCAATGTCTCACTCCATTTTACTATTTTAAGTACATTCACATTTCTTGATCTATATTTCTCATAGATTTCACAAGCCACTCATAAAACCTTATCTATACACTCGCATATTTTCCTCATAGATACTATTGCTAACTATAGTCCCTTGCACAAGATGGCAAGAGAGGCAGCCAAATAACAAACTCTCATAGCTGATGGAACAAGTTCCAGTTGAGTGAGTAAGAGTATGTAAGAAGACAACACCTCCGTCGATTACCTATTTGACCAAGTTATGTGGATATAAAAAAATCCATGGGTTGATATATTGGCTTCTCTTCTGGGGAAGAGAGATAGTATCTCTAAATCATCATCAATCAATATGTGGTCAAAATAATTCTTAGTATACAACAGAACAACTGCCGGCCAAGCAATATTAATATGAAATATTGTTGCATCTTTGGTGAAGCAACCTTTGCTTTGGTCACACACAAAACGGCTTCAAATGTCTGAAGCAATTCCCATTGAGTAAAACAATCTTCCTAACGTCTACTGGGAAGAAAGATAGTAGAGCGATAAGGAGATGGCTGAGGAGTCTTGCTGGGGGTCGGTGGAGGATATCTTGTGACTAGAATCTGGATGATGCGGTTGGACACACCAACCACCAAAGAAAACAAATGCATTTGGTAAATATTGGTGCTGAACACTGGATCAGCCCCGTTGGCACTGATGATGAAAACAGGAAGTGACAAAGACATCCAGTAATCTACATTGAAGATTGATACATTGTGATAAGTGCCAGGGGAAGGCCAAACCCCATGAAGTACGGCCAGTTCTCCTCGATGAAACTTACTCTCCTGTATAGTTCCCAACCCATGTTGAACCATCTGTACTCAAAGGCATAGAGTTCATTAATCATACACAGGTGAATACCGTCCAGGATCAAATCTACACCCACCAGAGACACCAGCTTCATCAAGGTAGCCTGTATGAGAAAAAGAAACTGGTCAAAGATGGAGATGAGAATTTGCTACAAGTTTACTGATGCTGCTGATCAGGTGGGGAAGTCCTTGGCACTGGCGATACGCACTGTCAGCTGTGTCTTGAAACCATATGGTGTTAATGATCCTGGAGAACACGAAGAGTGGCAAGACCCACAATGTGTTGAAGATGGTAGTGAGGATGGGCAGCACCAACGACCACACCGGTCCCCTTCATCCAGGAAGAGCCCCAGCACCTGCTTCAGTCTCGGCAGCAGCATGTAGTGGAAGAATGCTACACTGAGGCCGAAAACAGCACCGTTGAGGATGCAACACTGCAATGTAAATGCAATGCATTGAAAGCATGTAAATGCAATGCATTGGATTGTTCGGCCCATTCTAATCACACAATGTTGATAAGTGTGAACTCAAAGATTTACTAGTTTGTCAAAGCTTCACACTCCCAATCGTTACAAGGGATCACACACTCACTCACTCACTCACTCTCTCACTCTCTCACACTCTCACTCTCTCACTCTCTCACACTCTCACACTCTCACACTCTCACACTCACTCACTCTCTCTCACTGACTGACTGACTGACTGACTGACTGACTGAAAACGGGGGGTGTTCCTGATTAAAATGGGCTTAATCATATTATTTTTTAACCACTAGATTGATATTCAAGTGCTTATATTACACAGTATTCTTGTACTTTGTAATATAATTTTACTAACACTACTAACCAGTAGAGTAGTGAAATTAACATCATTTAATTAACTCATAATAACGCCTCATTTCCCCAGAAATTTTAGTAAAGTGTTGCATCAGATCACACGACGAAAGGGAAAATATTTACATTCATGAGAATTATATAAAATTCTCCTTATTTCACATTCTTTAATGAGTATTATTATTTAATAACTCTTCCATGAATATACTTCGTGAATTTAAGCAGATAATACGTTTGTTCGTTTATATAGTATTGTTTATTAGCTGGTAATGATTCTTGCATTTACGAATTGCTAATCCAGCGCATTCACATAAGACTGAATTTATCCAGCATACTCTCATATTGAACAACGTTTGTTTAATTATTAGGAAATGAGAATTTGAATATTGTCAAATAAGACAAATTAATTCTCTAATTCCTGATAGCCTTTAGTTCCTTTAAACCGGGATATTAATTAAATCATAGATAATATTAAGTGCGCCATAGCACGACTGCGCATGCGTGAGCTACCCGGGAAGGAGGAAGGACTGGCAAGCGACGCCATTAAGCTCTAGAGATAATCAGGAAGCTGGTCAAATTACCACCTCATCAACCCACCATCCGTTCCACTACGGACGCTAGGAGGACGTGACTGCTTCATCATATCAGACATCAGTATCGGCAAATCTATAAGTCCAATTCCCTCGTTTTTTGTGACATTTAACCTAATAGGTAGGACGATTTGTCGTTATGATGCACGCCCATTAAAAATAACCAGTAAGTGTATTTACATGGGTTTACCACATCTAATTTAGAAATATGTGGTATTATAACTCCCTAGATGATTTCTACATACTACTCGCCTTTCAGCTTGGAATTGCTGATAATTAGGAAGATCACAACCTGTCCTCTTAAAAAGAACGTCGCTTTTTGTTGGAAATTTCCAACACTTATCATCTATTATTATATTATAATAAATTACCATTACCTTACTAATTGCAGTAGTTCTTAACACCACTAACAGTAGTGTTAATATAATTTAATCTGAGCATATTGCTGATAATATGACTCCTGATAATGTAAATCAAGAGTCATTAATTGAAATTATTTAGTAACAGTTTTTATTCTGTTACGATCGAATGCTCTGGAGAAGTATAAATATTATCTCCATTTCTCGTTAGAGATCATTTATCGAGAATATTATAATTATTAAATCCCTATAATTCCAACCCAGTTCATATTATCGCATTTCATCCATAATTGCGCGGAAAAGAATAATTCGTGTTTAATAATTTCCGTGGTGAATGCGAGAGCGGGCAGGAGGGAGGCGGCGACGCCATTACTCAACAAGGCTTGGTCACGAGGCAGCGTGGGTGAGGCACATTGCAGTTGCTGGGAATTCTTATCGACAAGAATTACGTTGATACCCAGTTAATAAGTGAAATTTACTTGCCTATGTGTTCTCTAGTGCCTCGTCAGTTAATAACGCGTCAACAATTAGAACCAGGACTCGTAATTAAGTGTGCACAGCAGTGAACATTGAGACTGGCAGACGCGAATTTCGGCAGACCTCGGTACTCTGTTACGCTCACATAAGTATTTTCCTAGTTTTGGTGCATCAAAGTAGGTAGTACATTTGTGAGTAGTTTGTCGTCAGGAAGAATGAACATCAAAAATAACATGTTAGTAATGTTTATCACTCATCTCAGTTTCATGAATATCTGAACATAATTTGTAGCCTAGTCAATCGCTACTTTATATTCCTTTGATTACAGCGTGTATTTGAGGTGCCAGCAAGATTCTCATCAATCGTGTTATTTACCTAGAGTTCTTTCTCTATGGGGATTCCGTGACCACGAGGACGAATGATGACCTGGCGTTAGAAATCGTCTTACAGCTAAGACACATTTTTCTTACAAATTTATTCAATTTGATTATTGATTCTATAATTCATATAGCAATTTCCATTGAATGATTATTGCCAGATTTGGTAATTAATGTTATGCTCTAACTGTGCTCAGTATTTTGCTCAGTGATTAATGATGATTAATGATCATAATGATTATAATTTGATTACCATATATTTGAATATATTGTAGTTAGATTTACCATGTTATTAATACCACAATGAACTAGTGACGAACCACACTGGTTCCTAGATATATATGAACTTCTAGAAATAACCCCCCAATGTTGATATTTGAGGCTTTGCCTTTAATTAATAATTACAGTCTTCATTTATTTCAAGTGATTATTCATTAAATGAGTTTCCATAGACACTGGTTCTCTAGTGTCATTCTAATGATCACTTTTATTTGTTTTCCCTCTTTTCTCAAAAGTGGGTGGTCCTTAGTTATTTCAATACAATAATTAAATAATTTAATTTCTGAGTTCAAGCCCCAGATACCCAACACTTTTGGCCGTTTGCCCATATGGCCGAATATGGACGTAATTTGAAAATTAAAAAAAATTGAAAATAAATTTGATTTTTTTTTCAACAACAGTAAGTTAAGGGTCCTCTGATAGGTTAGGTGGGCAGGAAAATCTCATAAAGTTTCAAAACGTTATGAAAAACGTTAATTGAAAGTTCCTCTTCTAAGCTGTCCGAGGAGCGCCGGACGACTCAAACAGAAAACGGAACAGTACGTCACTTTTGTGAGTCGATTTCATTTCAAATTACGTCCAAATTTGGCCATAGTGCGCATACGAGCCAAAAGTGAAGTTCTTTTTAAGAGGACGGGTTGATCTATGATGCTGCCTCGATCAAGTGTTCCCAGGATAGCCTGATGAAACAAGTTTCTCGTGACGAATATATCCCGATTCATGCTAGCTTTCCTTCATACAGCTAAGCTGTTATTTCGTTCTTGTCGTTTGTAGAATATTATATTTTATTAATCCAAAGATTATTTAAAATCGCCAATATTTCATATTTTCTTCAATATTTCATGTGTATTAATCTTCAATTATTTGTATTTGAAATGCATTCATTTCTCTGTACTAATCAAACCCCCCAAAGTGTGTGGAGGGATTTGGCTTCGTAAATTTTAATAACTACAGTTCATTTATTATATAGCAATAGATTTCCATCATACTTATAGGAGATCCATAAGCATTGGTTCTCCAATTATTTCCTTTTCTTATGGATGGTTCTGCGAATGATTTCATTTATTATCAATATCTTGGAGCCAGATTCCCCCACAAGCAGAACGTATAAACATAGCTGGCTCTAAAGAGAGAGAAAAAAAATGTTCAGGGGTATTGTAACCACATCACAAATTGTAAATTTATTTTAGCTATTTTTTCATAAAAAAATTGAATGATGCAGGAAACACTCGAAAGTATTGCTCACTTAACTTAATGATGAATAAAATAAAAATTAACAAGGGAAGGGAACTATCAGGGGGAAAGCGCCAAGTCATTACGACTATATAGTACTTGGAAGGGGTCAGGATAAGGATTTGGGATGGGAAGGGGAGAAGGAATGGTGCCCAACCACTTGGACGGTCGAAGATTGAACCTTTTTTATTTGTTTAATAATTTCCTCTCGGGTAACCACTAAACTTGTTAGGACGTCATATACACATTCTACGTAGATTTGTAATGCTGTATTCATAAATTTTTTTGGCACTTATAATTTCGTAATATAAATTTTCTTTATCAGTTATTTGACTTATTTTTTTAATAGCCAGGTGTTGTCTGTAATCTTTGTTTCATCTGGTGAAACACTGAAGGCTTTCTTTGCTGGCCCTGTAATACGTACTTTTTTATCTTTGTCATAATTCGTTTGTATTGAGCCTTCTGTTTTCTGATTAGGTTCCTTAATGCCATGGTTATTCATTTTGGGTCGCTACTATTTTAAAACGGCAATCTATAGCGTTCCATGTTCCTGGGCTTTATTTGTAGCTTTTTAAATTAAACACATTACATCATAATCCAGTAACCACCTCGGTAAACCAGACATGGCCCAAGAACTGCCCAACTCCAATGTTCAGGTCTGCCAAATTTAAAATTCTCAAAGAACCCCTAAATATATGAATCAGTTATGAGAAAAATCTGGCGCCATTAAGTTTCTCTAGATTAACTTTTTCGTGTCATGTTTAAGTTAATTTCCTCATGATCACTGTTGCCTAACTCACTCCCTTTTTAAAATGCTACTTCTCAGTGTCTCCCACCTATACAAGTCTGTATTATCTTACTGTGTTGGCACAATATTATATTGTTTAATGAAGGAGTCGTAAATTTAAAACTAATTTCCTGTATAGCAAATAAAAGTTTAGTGTACTCAAATTAGTCGGTGTTTATTGTTAGACCTAGAAGCTCTATTTATTAATTCACATAAAAGCTGTTCTTTTCACTTGATGTTTGATGGATTATGTGTAACTTCTATTATTAGGTAGATCATTTTCCATTTAATTATTTGAACAGTTTGCCGAGCTCAAATTTCAGTCCCACTCTCACACTGCATTTAATACTTAGACGTATTGCCACTTCCCATCCTCGACCATTTAATACTTAGACGTATTGCCACTTCCCATCCTCGACCATTTAATACTTAGACGTATTGCCACTTCCCATCCTCGACCGATATATATTACTGTATAATAATTGGTATCCTCTATTATATTGTTAATTGTTCCGTGTTTTCTTCATACATTGGTGTTTGTTATTGGTTTCATTTATTGTTGTATGTCGTAAACTCAAACCCAGGTTCGTTCTGAATACAATATTTTACGCTACTGTATATCATTAGCTTCATGAAATTGTTAACTTCATACAATCTATTTTTCTTCACCTAGACCCTTGAGGTGTACCGATTGGTTTATACTGGAAATTGGCAACCCTTGGCAATAAACGCACTAGACAAACCTGCCTATCATCTGCAACTCGTAACCTCAAATTAAGTTTCTTAACCCCGAATCATCACTACAACACTCTACACCCGGTTAGTCTCCCATACAATACTCACACATTGCAGACTCGACTGGAGTCAACAAGATCACATCGGGTCCCCACATTAGGCTGGTGTCTGTCACTGCCACAAGCAGATAAAGAGGAGTACTTGATGACACCGCGGCTTCCACAAGACTGCCCTCCAGCTGGTCATTCACCACCACACCCAGCATCCCAAGGACGCTATAATTACATTAAATGTATATCTATTTGTTTCCAAGAACTTTGTATCAACCTTCGTGACCTCTTGGCTGTAACATTGACTTACGCGGCCCAAGGCTGTCTTAATCTTTGACCATACCTCGGTGTGACCACAATACACACAAGTAGTCATACTTGTGTGTATTACCACTCGTTTCCCTCCACCATTTGGTAAGTGATGTAGTTCTTGATTCACTACCTCATACTTTCTCCTATGTTGTATATTGCAACAGTACATCGACCTAATTCACGTTGAAGCGGCTACAACAGCAGCCACAGCTTCCAATGGCCATAACCCTATCACTATTACTGTGGTGCCTACAACAGTCCTACGCACTTGACTCTGTCAGCAAAAGCTGCCACACGCCTACCATGAAAAGTATATCGTGTAACTAGCATACATGGTGTTCTTGCTAATGAAAGCTTTCCAATTATTCATTAATGGAATTGCATTACTCGTACAATACCTTTGTCATTGCAACTATATTTAAATTCCTCTTTGTTTCTAGCTCGGTGAATATTGTTTACCGAGACGCAGACAGTGGGCTTGATCATATTGCGTCTCGCTATTTCTTATTAACTTTATCCATTGTTTATCCGCGGAGAATATACCCAAACACTTGCATTTGTAGAGCAGAAGGTTTTGCTTAACCAGCGCATGTGCCAAGATCCCATCACATGTCCAGACTTTTGTTGTGATGGTCAGCTTGTCTGCTTAGTTACCGCACATGGTCTTATCCCATTCAACTCAATTGATTCTATTTTTTAACCAGTGTTCTTCATTTCTTTGACGTCCATTGGCGCCTTAACTCAATTGATCCACCACTCGCCAGCTATCTCGACGGAGCTTCTCCTTTGGATCCCTGCGAGACACCTTGCCCTCCATTATGGTTTCACCTGCTTCATTAGCCTGTCAATATCTGCCCTAATCTCCAGGCAGTGCACACAGGGCCATTGTGTGTGCCATTATTCCAAGAATAATTACTAGCCAGACAATGAGACACGACTACATTTGACTAGAGCGTATTGACATAATGCTGAGCTTTTATTTATTTTACAAATTTAGCACTGTACCTGGATGGCGTTCTGGAAGTTCTTCTACTCCATAAGCCCGGCCGGAGGACCAGGCTTGACTCATTGAGTGCTTGGTTCAGCAGGCTATTGCTTGGAGCAGCCCGCAGGCCTACATATCCACCATAGCCCGGTTGGTCCTGCACTTCTTGAAGAAAACTGTCAAGTTTTCTCTTGAAGACGTCCACGTTTGTTCCGGCAATATTTCTTATGCTCGCTGTGAGTATGTTGAACAACCGTGAACCTCTGATGTTTATACAGTGTTCTCTGATTGTGCCTTTGGGCCTACTCTTCAATTATTCTAATCTGAATAAATCTGAATTCAGTCAGTCAGGTGCTGTCACAGTGAGAGGTTGTGTTGGCTGGAGCTCCGATTGTAGCGGCATTATTGTAGCAATAATAGAGGGATTACTGGGGGAATTGGTGACCTTGGTTGGGGCTCTGAGAGCAGAGGTGGATTCCTTACGAGAGGAGGTACGACAGCTGAAACGTAGGGAAGAAACAGAGAAGACCAAGATAAACAAGACCTCGTCGTGGAGAGTCGTTGGGGACAGGGGTCTTAAGAAGACCTTGACAAGGCCGCCTACAGACGCCCTAAAGACAGCAAATTCATTTGCCGTGTTGGAGGACGAGTGCTGTGGAGAGCCAGCAGTGCACTCCGAAAAGAAATCAGCAAGGAGCGGCGAAGCGCGGGCCCCTCAGGGTGCTAAGAAAGTTATGGAGGTACCGAGGCGAGTTTTGGTTGTGGGAGATTCCCAGGTGAGGTATTTAGACAGAACGTTTTGTGCCAGAGATAGGGGGAACAGATTAAGAGTTTGCTATCCGGGAGCTGGAATTGGTGATATTGTTGGAAACATGAAAGATATTATGACGGGAAATGGGAACAAACCCATTATTTGTATTAGTGTAGGGGGTAATGATGTTGGGAGAGTTAGAAGTGAGGAACTAATACTGAAATTCAAGACAGCAATAGAATTAGTTAGGAGCAAGGGAGGAATCCCGATCATATGTGGCATTCTTCCAAGAAAGGGAGTGGGAAATGAATGGATGTCGAGGGCACTTGGTGTCAATTGCAGGCTGGAAAGATATTGCAAATCTAATGCAATATCTTATATAGACAACTGGGAACACTTCTATGGAAGAAATGAAATGTATGCTCGGGATGGGGTGCATCTATCGAGAGCTGGGGTTGTTGCTGTTGCAAACTCGTTGGAAGAAGTGGTTAGAGGTGTTTGTTTGGGTTTAAACTGTTAGTAGATAGAGGTATGGGAATTGATTTGGAGGAAGGATGTAATAAAAGTGTGTGTTTGCGGGAGAAAGGAATTGGCAAAATGATCAGGGAAAGAGAAGGGCCTCAAAATAACAATTCACTTAGGGTATATTACACAAACAGTAGAAGTCTAAGAAATAAAATTAACGAATTAAATGCTCTTGTCTGCACAGAAAAAATAGATATTATTGCACTTACCGAAACGTGGATGAATGTTGATAATAGAGAACTATTAGCCGAATATCAAATAAATGGATTTAAACTATTTCACACAGATAGATATATTAGACGAGGAGGTGGAGTAGCCATATACGTTAGGGACAATTTGAAATGTAGTCTCAAAGAGGGAATCAAAACTGAGCCACACACAGAAACTATTTGGATAGAATTAAACGAAAAAGCAAATAATATTATAATAGGAGTTATATATAGGCCACCAAATTTAGACAGAATGGAAGCAAAGCATCTATGGGATGAAATATCTAGGGCATCTAGATCTAACAGTATTTATGTCATGGGTGACTTTAATTTGAGTGGAATAAACTGGTTGAACAAAACAGGGAATAGTGAAGCAGAAGATTTTCTAGAATTAATTGTCGATTGCTTTCTTACGCAACACATTAAGGAACCAACACGGGAAAATAATATTTTAGATTTAGTGTTAACTAACAGGGAAACACAAATTAATGACATCGAAATAGGGAGTGAGCTAGGGAACAGTGATCACAAAGAAATCAGATTTGGCATTGAATGGAATAGACCTGTAGGAGAAAATTCTGTTAAAGTGCCAGATTTTCGAAAAGCTGATTTTAATAGCCTAAGAAATTTTTTGGGTCAAATTGATTGGAAAGTCTTGGGTATGGGGTGTGGGCCGGTCTTGGAGCGAGACATGAACCCAGCGATAGGTGATGTAAATGGGGATTTCGATGTAGATTCAATTTATAACGTATTTAAGAATATTCTAAACAAAACACAGGAACGTAGTATACCACACAAATTGAGTAGATCGATTACTAATGACCCAAAGTGGATAACAAAGAATTTGAAGAATCTTATAGTAAAAAGAGAGCTTGGTACAAAAGGATTAAAAATGGGGAGGTCACTTTAGAACAGAAATTCGTACAACTAGTTACAAATGTTAAAAAAGAGATAAGGAAAGCAAAAAGAAACTATGAAGTTCGTATAGCAGGGCAAGCAAAGACAAATCCTAAAGGTTTTTTTCAGTTATATCGAACTAAGACTAGGGAAAGGATAGGTCCATTAAAAACTGAGACAGGTCAAATAACAGATAGTGATGAAGAGATGAGTAGTATTTTTAATAAATATTTTGTATCTGTATTTACTAAAGAGGAACTTAAAAATATGCCTTCAGCCCAACAAGTCTATGTGGGTGGGGACGAGGACAGGTTGACGAGTTTAGCAGTTACCAGGGAGGATGTTCTTAAACAAATAGTAAAACTCAAACCAAACAAATCCCCAGGGCCGGATGAAGTGTTTGCCAGAGTGCTGAAAGAATGCAAAGAGGAGCTTTGTGACCAACTGTCAATCATATTTAATAAATCAATAGAGTCAGGCAGAGTGCCAGAGTTTTGGAAAGTTGCTAATGTGATACCAGTTTTTAAGAAAGGAGATAGATCACTTGCGTCTAACTATCGACCAATTAGCCTAACGTCTATTGTGGGAAAGTTACTCGAATCTATAATAGCAAATAAAATTCGTCTTCATCTTGAAAAACATAAATTAATAATTGAGTCGCAACATGGTTTTATAAATGGCCGTTCATGTTTAACAAATTTGTTATCTTTTTATTCTAGCATAGTTGAGGCAGTTGATAGTGGTAAGGATTGTGATGTTGTGTACCTTGACTTTAGCAAAGCTTTCGATACAGTGCCACATGAAAGACTGATTAAAAAGATAGAGGCTCATGGTATTGGGGGTGCTATATTAAGCTGGATTAGGGCATGGCTATACCAAAGGAAACAGAGTTAGTATAAATGGAGTCAAGTCAGAGTGGGAAAATGTTGTAAGTGGAGTGCCTCAAGGCTCTGTCCTGGGACCTCTGTTGTTTATAATATATATAAATGATTTAGATTCAGGTTTGAGTAGCAACATTTGCAAATTTGCCGATGATACGAAAATCGGTAGGGAAATTAATTCGGAGGAGGACTCACTATCACTTCAAGTTGATCTAGATAGGGTTTTGAAATGGTCAAAGGACTGGCAGATGCAGTTTAATGCTGATAAATGTAAAGTTCTGAGGCTAGGTAATGATGATAGTTACAAGATACGAGCTAGATGGTGTTGAGATTGCGAAGTCGGATTGCGAAAGGGATCTGGGAGTTATAATTAGTAAGAATTTAAAACAAAAGGATCAATGCATAAATGTTCGTAATAAGGCAAATAGGACACTCGGATTTATTAATCGCAGCGTAAGTAACAAGACACCTGGTGTGGTTCTCAAGCTATATCTTGCTTTGGTTAAGCCCCATTTAGATTATGCAGTTCAGTTTTGGTCGCCATATTATAGAATGGATATAAATTCACTTGAACGTGTCCAGCGTAGGATGACTAAGTTAATTCCCCAAATTAGAAATCTTTCATATGAAGAAAGATTAACAAAGCTTAATTTGCATTCACTGGAAAGGCGAAGAGTTAGGGGTGACATGATAGAGGTTTACAAGTGGATGAATGGACATAACAAAGGGGATATTAATAGGGTATTGAAAGTATCAACACAGGACAGAACGCGAAACAATGGGTATAAATTGGATAAGTTTAGATTTAGGAAAGACTTGGGTAAATACTGGTTCAGTAACAGGGTTGTTGATTTGTGGTACCAATTGCCGCGTAACATTGTGGAGGTGGGGTCCCTGGATTGTTTCAAGCATGGGTTGGACTGTGGGATTGAGTGGGATTGGGTGGTTATAAATAGGAGCTGCCTCGTATGGGCCAATAGGCCTTCTGCAGTTGCCTTTGTTCTTATGTTCTTCTTATGAATTTTCTTTTCATATCGTTCACTCCAGTATGTTGTTATTTTACTGGGATTTGGGAGCTGGCCCTCCAATATTTTCGATGTGTATATTATTTGATACCTGATTCATCTCCTTTCTAGAACATTTAGAGCTCTTTAAGACGATCCCAATAAATTAGGTGCTCTATCATGTCTCTTTATGCAGTTTTTTTGTATTCCGTCTTTCAGGAGTCTCTCCTGCTCTTAAGGAGGAAGCGAGTATCAAACAGTACTAATGACGGACAGCAGGAGAGTAGTATGATTCGTGCCAGATAGACCCACTTAACAAACAATGGGAGGTACTTATCAAACAATGGACTCAGAGGCGGGGAGCCAGATAGGCCCACTTATCATACAATAGAATCAGAGGCGGTGTGCCAGATAGACCCACCTCAAATGTAGTCTAAGGTGAGCTCTCACCATATTTCACTTACTCTGGGTATCTCCTTAAACACCATGTCATTGTTTAGGGGTAATTAAAGGAAATATATTCGAACAAGTCTGAATAGCCCCCCTTATATAGGAGTATTTAAGGTGTATTAAATTATAAATCTCCCCCCCCCCCAAGGGTTAAAAAAACATTAAATAATTGATTAAATGCTTTATTAGGTAAAAATACACAAAATGTATACGTAATTATGTTAGTTAATAATTGTAGTTTACAGTGTGCTCCTGACATATTTCACTTACTACAGCTCTACCCCCCCCCCCATTATCCCTTGTCCCCCTCCACCTCCCCATCCTCATCTGTGTAGAATTCTGACGTCTCTTCGTCAGTGATGAGTGGGGGAAGGTCTTGACCCCCATCCCCCCCCCTCTCTTGGGGGTGTGGGGGGGAGTTGGGTGGACACCTTTTGGTTGAGTTTCCTCCTCTCTCTCATCGGAAGTGTTCTGGAAAGAGATGGGGGAAATAATTTATAGTGATTAAAGGTTTTTTATAGGATTATATATTTATTATAAAAATATTCTATTTTTTCTGTAAGAACAACTAGTACATACCTCTTCCCCTGCAGGAGCAGCCTTGTGTCCTCTTCAGCAGGCATCGTCAATTAGACTACGTAACAGCATCTTGTTTGGGGCAGACCCTCCACGTAGAATTACTACTCTACAAGTGTGGACGGGTCCCAAGAACTGTACTGAAGAAAACATAAGAGGTGAAATAGAGGATATACAAACTTTTTTTTATTAGGGGAAATAAACATAAAATAAATCTATTAGCAGAAAGTGAGGGTAATACTAACCAGGTCCTTCAAGGACTTCAATTTTCCCAGCAGTTGTTTTTTTGAGAGACACCTTCCATTTCGTAGGAGGAAGACAGTCTTCTGAGGGGGTTGGGGGGGGAGGGGTTTTTATAGGAGGCTACACTCCTTGTTAGGTAGGTTGCCTAGCTAACAAAAATATTCTCTACACCACCTATAAGAACCAACTCCTATACCTCTACAAAATGTCCTAACACAATGATGTTTCATAGGAAAATATCGTCTCGCATAAGAGAGGGCGCGTTTATCGTTTAATTTTAAAGTAACGCTGGAAAATACGTTATGTAAGTAATGTACTGTTGAAGGCAAGCCTAGGTGGCTTATTCTATGAACAAATATGATGCAATAGAGCCCGCAGGCAAGAGTAAAATCACTTTGGAGTCTGTGGCGCATTCCAATCACCTTTCTTATTTTGTTAGTTTTAATAAATCCTTGAAAATGATGCCCGTAAGTAGCCGGTGATATTGCATAACTATCAAAAAAAAACATCCGATGCTTAACTTTATCAACAAAAATTCCTACCCAATGTCCCATAGTGATTCTGCTGTGTGATGGTAAAATATTAGTTATGAAAACAATAGGTTTTCTTGAGGAGATATTTAACTGTTCTATCTCCTCAGCATTGTAACAGCCCAGGTAGTCAGCTCGATCCCCTAGATTATCTTTTAAATTAATATTTATATCATAACAATTCATTGTGTTTTTTTATGCTCGAACGTCGCATAGAACAGTTCTTTGCCCATCGATGGATAGTACTCCTGTCGTTTCCCCAAACAGTAAAACCAGTCTGTTATATGTAACACCACCGCCAAATTCAAGCTCCATACGCAAGTTGCCAGATTTCTCCACAGGGAGGGAATCCTTTGTTTGAATGGAGGTTAAGTCAAAGGCGAATATTGATCTTCCCTTATTAAAAGAGTCATAGAGCAGTAGTGAATCACGCTCTAAGCCTAATGTCTTCAAAGTTTCGTAATAAAGGCGGGAATAATGGTTATCGAAATCGCCACCGATTCGATAAATTGCATTATTGTTCAAATACATAGCAATACTTTTCAGCTTTGCATTTTCAAAATATAATCCATTACCTTGGTGAAGACCAGCGTAATAATTCATTGGAATTATTACCATGAATATCTTATGAGGAATTACTTGAGCCCACGGTTGATCAATTAAGAGACTAGTTTGATTCCCTGCTAGGACATATGTTTTAGAAATGGTTCTATTGAAAGTATAAGTTATGGGGTCAGGGGATGCTAACAATGAGCTGTTTAAGGCTAGGTAGTGTGACGGTGTTCCCTCCCTTCTAATTCTCCCACGCCTGCTGTAAGAGTCATGTCCACTATTCTCGAGCGTTCTCTACATTGCAGGCATCAATTGAACATATGTGGGAGAGAACAGTATTCTCGATGAGCCGAGAAATTTGCAAAAATAGAACATTTTGGCCTGTGGGATAGGCCCTTTAGGGAGCCAATATGGCGCTGGCAAGTCTGTTCTCCCGCCAAAACTGTGTGACGTCAGTGGCGCCAGATTGGTCACCGTCAGCGACGTGGCACTGGGAGCCAATGAAAACCAACTTTGGGAAAAGTGACGTCACATAGGCATGGGGAGTCCGGCCGTGTTGGCGCCGAGACGAGATCAGTCTTTCACGACGCGTCCGAGAGGTAGGACGCGCGATCGGTCATCCTGTCAGAGTGACGGATTTACCGAACTCCGGTGGATTTAAGCGTCTCCAGTTGTTGGCACGCACTCTGTGAGGTCTTCCTGCAACCCAGATGTGGCTTAGATAAGGAATTGACAGAATATTGAGCAACAAGTGCTCAGGGACAGGTGTGTTGCAAGAAGTGGGCCGGGCATCGACGTGTGTCGTCATTGGCGGTTCATCAGTATAAGAGACAGCTTAGTGGCCGGGCCACCCACCGTGAGTGAACCGGGTTGACAGCCTTGTCAACCAGGTTGAACGTGTGATCGACGATCCTGTCAAGTTTGACAGTAACCCCACCTTCGTGGAACCCTACGAGTCAACAGTTGGATGCAAGCACGTCGAGAAGTCTTCCCAAATACCTAGCGATATATCTAGACAACGAGGGAATTGACAGTGTTGTGAGCTTCAAGTGCTCTGAAGTCGGGTGCTGTGCGTGTGGAGCTTAAGCAGCATTCGTCTGGGACGGCTGGTAACTTCACAGTGACTTCGTAGTGGTGAGAGGCAGTTACTCTGGGAGTACAGTGACAAGGACTAATTGGGAAACGTGCGACGACCGCCGAGACGTAGGCTGGCTGCCGTAGTTGGGAGGAAAGTTGACGGCCAGGAGACCGACTTCAACCCTGCGACGTACTGTAGAGGAAGGAGCACGGACCTGCTGTGTACAGAAGCGGCGAGACGCGACATCCTAAGGCGTGGGGCTTGTGTTTCTGGGTGGTGAACGTGGCGAGAGCCTGGACCAGGAGCTACAACCCAACTGTCATCCTAGGATAGGTGAAGTAGGTGTTTACAGTTACCCTCCCATTTCCCCTTTAGTTAGCTATATATTTTCTTGTCAGGATATTTTATATGTCGTGAGCAAGTCTCACTTGAGTCTAAGTCACAGAGTGCACAGTATGTGGTGAGCCTGCCCAGAGCGCTCACAGTATCAGTTTACATATATATCTATGTGTGGGTGTGTGCAAGCACCAAGATTCATCAGAGAATTTACTGTGACTATTATTAATCTCCAGTGAGTATTATTATTATATATATATATTGCTAGTAAACCAGATATTGGTGTGTTGATATCTATAATCTATTGATATAAATGCCTGTGGATTGATCTCTATAATCTATTGATATAAATGCCTGTGTATTGATCTTCATGATATATATATATATATATATATATATATATATATATATATATATATATATATATATATGCCTGAAATTTGATTACTGATTTATATATGACATGACTGTGTACTGAATAATATCATATACGTGAAGTGATTGCCAGTGATATCTCTGTGAGAGAAAGTATAGATATAAAGAAAAATTCAGTGATCAAGCGAGTGCATTCACAGTAAATATTATTAAGAATAGAGTAATCTTTTGGTACGGTGGAAAGTCACTGTGAGAGTATTGTGAATAAGATGTTGATCGTGAGGCCAGTGAAATCATAAGTAAGCCATGTGAATGTTGAATAGTGTTTTGGAAAAAGTTAAATAAACGGGGATTGTGACAGAATTAGATAAACAAGTACTAGTCTGTTCCCACGATCGCGAGGGGCCCGGTCAGCTGACATTCTGACAGGTGACACGTGCCGATGTTACCATATCGGTGCGCTCTAGAATATTATGCTATGAATGGAGCAATTGTCATATATTATTCCTGATACATTGATGTATATATATTTCTCGTTGTCTTTTAAGTAAAATACCAAAACTCTCTGGTGTTTGATATCATCCCCTCCATTTATCTTGTGACCGTGTAACGAAGTAAAGCTGAGTGACCTGCCTGATACCACATTATTGGAATTTGCTCTTGCCACAATTACACCTGACCACTGCAGTGTTACTGGACACCTAAAAAAAAAACCAGTTGGCGACCTTGAAGGCTGTGTAAGAGTTCGGTGTCGGGGCGGGCCACAGATTGAGGGAACGATCTGTGCCCCACTCATCTTACTATCTAAAGGCCGGTTGTGAGACCGACTGGGGTTACTCTCCGAGGCCAGCAGTGGAGCCTAGAGGATCGAGGGAAGACCCGCCGAACGACGGTGAGTAAGGGTTATTGTTGGAGCAACCGCCTGGAAAGGAGATCCAGTCTACTGTTGCTTTAACCCTTCACTAACGAGAACACCATGAAACCCCGACAGTAGGCACTTGGGTAGGGGAACACCCGCGTTACCCATAACTTATCATAATCCATATGCAAGCGATACTTAGAGCCATCGTTAACGCTTGTATTTAGGACCCAAGCATGGGGGGAGAGTTCCAATCTTAGTCGCACATCTATATTATCTAATATGTATTGGTCTAGGGATGATATATCCAATAGGAGGGGGAAACACATCGACAAACCTTTACTTTTTAAATCAACCATAAATTTTTTATCCTTGGCAGTTGCTCCAGTAAAATAGGTATTTGTAAACTCATTTGTGATTATACCATCGTCATCTCTCCAGTCCCTACGAAAGCCTCCAATTCTCCCCAAGGAAGACATTTTTGATGGAGGCATGGAGGTAATTAATTTAATAAACGACCAATAATTAAAATTAGTATTTGTTTCAACTACCTGCTCTCCTAAAAAAACCTGAACACCTTTAAACATGGTATTTGACAACCCATTCACAAATTCCACATGGTCATCCTCTTCCAATTTTGTGGTATCGTCATCTTTCGTTAAAGATACCTTAAAATCTATAACAATATTAGCTAGATCTAAGAAGGCTCCCTGGGTTCCAGGGATGCGGAATTCTAAGTAATTATCCCGCAAACGTTGATTAATGGGGAGGTTGACAGGAAGAATGTCTATTTGCTGCGTAGAGGCAATTGAACTCTCCACATTACGTATTCTGTTACTTCTAGGAAATTGGTCAATAATACTGGAGCTATAATATTCCAGTGGAATTTTCACCCCAGCACCGCTAGGCTCCCCCATGATCCCTCCGAAAGTTGAAGTATGACTGCTTACGTTAGCGAAAACACGTCATTTTTATACCCAAGACCTCGTTTACATTTTTTACTTTTATTTTTTCGTCTAGAGAGTCTTTTAATTTTACCCCCCATTACCAATTTCTTCCCCACACTCTTAAGAGCATCAATACCGTGAGTTCTCAGTGCACTCTTTACATCCCGTTTACCACTGCTTAAATCACCAAGGACATTTTTCCCAAAATCGATAGCGCTAGGTGTTACAGCTTTCATGAAAAATGGTATGGCCCGCCGAGCAATACCAGCCAAGGTCCCAAAGAAACCTCCTCCAGATCTGAGATAAGGTGCTTGGAATGTGCGTATGTCATTCATCGCCCCCCCTCTCATCCCGTGTCTCCTAGGGAGAGGAGCGAATATCTCCCCGAACTCCCTCTGGGAAGGCGGGTGGAACGGTATACGCATTCTGAGGTCTCTTCATATAATAAGCTAAGTCGTTGGTAAACACTTCTTTATATATATTGCTATACCTTAGGGCGAATATGTAAGACAGCCGTAACCGACCTTCCATCTTCAAAACTAACCATTCGCCCAAACTGATCTGTTATTTTAATACTTACTTTCTCCAACGAGTTAGTGTTTAAAGTTTTGTACACTAGGGGATGAGCCCCTCTAGAATATGAGTCATGATAATTGATTGCATCTAAGATATTTACAATCTGCCCCCCGTATCGTTCAGGCTCGATGACGTCACTATAAATAAGTAAATAGTCACAACCTCCATCAATGTCTGGGGGCGATAAGGCCACAGTCCTGGAGGCTGACGTAATGTCATCTGTTTTTGCCCGATAAATGGTGTATTTACGAGTGCTGTCAAAACCAAGTACATTAGCTATTCTGTGTTTAAATTGAAAGCTGAGAGAATTTAATGAGCCAGTACTTCCACTGTTAAGAGTTGAAGCTAGTAATACCCGCTCTAAAGATTGGTCATAGGAGAGGATTGGTTCTTTATCTGAGAAGTATATTTTGAAATCATCCCTAAAGCTAAGCTGCATGTCGGTGGTTATTTGCCGACTAACTACATCTGTAATGAATTTGATGTTTCTTGATAATATGTTGGTTTTTGGGTGGAAGGTGTATATTAAATGTTCTGGACTCTTAGAAAGAGTTCCTCGTTTAAAAGTGGCATAGATATCTACGGCAGAGTCCTCCTCATCTTTGATGATGGCATTAATTCGCCTGGGAAGGAGTATGTTGACTAAAGCCACTTCGTGTTTAATGGAAGGGTTTAAATGTAGTGTTGGGATGGTGTTTGTAAATGCTGAACTTGTGTTATTGTAAATATCTCCTTGATCGAGACTGGTAAGATATATGTAATGTTCTTCCCCCATTGTCCCGTTATGTACTGAATGGACAATATACAGGGGATGGGTTTTTGTAAGAAGGCTGAAAATAAACAATATTACTTATATTTTATTAAACTACTTCAAGAACTATGACAAGGGAAGATTCCCTCGCATTTTTTTAAGAATAGTGATTAACCACAGCCCCTCGCTACTACTACTGGCGGCTGCTGCTGCTGCTGCTGCTGCTGCTGCTGCTGCTGCTGCTGCTGTCCCCCTGTACTGTCGCTGTTGCTGCTGTTGGCGGTGGCACTACCTCTACTTCCCTCCTGGGGGTGGTGCTTAAAGTGTTCTGGACTCTTAGAAAGAGTTCCATGTTTAAAAGTGGCATAGATATCTACGGCAGAGTCCCCCTCATCTTTGATGATGGCATTAATTCGCCTGGGTGGGAGTATGTTGATTAAAGCCAGTTCATGTTTAATGGGAGGGTTTAAATGTAGTGATGGGATGGTGTTTGTAAAATGCTGAAGTCGTGTTGTTGTAAATATCTCCTTGTTCGAGACTGGTAAGATATATCTAATGTTCTTCTCCCATTGCCCCCTTATGTACAGATTGGACAATATACAAGGGGAAAATAAACAACATAACTTATATTTTATTTTATTAATCTACTTAAAGAACTACAACAGGTGAAGATTCCCCCACATTTTTTAAAGAATAGTGATTAACCACGCCCCCTCGCTACTACTGCTACTGCTGCTGGCTGCTGCTACCTCCACTGCTGCTTCCACCGGGGGTACTGTCACTGCCACTACCTCAACTTCTTTACTGGAGTGGCGGTTACAGCTTTCGTTGTTTTTTCGGGGGGGAGGATAACAGGAATATTTCCTGTGACTCACCATCGAGGATGGAGTCGATACGGCGATTCGCCTCTGTTTCAAAGTCGAGGAGTGGCTCAATCCTCCGTTTGACTGAGGTTGATGTTGAAGGGGGTGGTGGAGGGGTGGCGGTGGAGCTGGAGCTGGAGCCGTATTCCTGAGAGTGTTTCTTCTTCCTGGGGGTGGGTGGTGGCGCTGAAGGAGTAGAACGAGAAGAGGTTCTTGGGGTGGTACCGCCCTCTCCCACCACGGTGTCGAGCGTTATAGTAAGATTATCAGCACTTGGGTCGTCGAAGGGGAGGGGCACCACTGGAGGGGTAACACCTGCAGGACGTTTCAGGATGACCAACTCTTTGTTGAGTTTGGTCAATTCCTGATGAAGAGAGAGCAGCATGGGTCCAATGTCCTTGTGCCAGTTGACCATACCATCACGGGAAGCCCCTAAGCCGTGGGGTACCACCAGTCGAGTCATGGTTGGGGTTCTCGCCATGACATTCCCCATCTTGGTTAGGGCCATCTTCAACCAGTACCTCCTGTTTTGTGCGGTATCCAGGGTGACGTTAGTGACGTAGTGAGTGTCGGCGGAAGTCTGCACTTGTTCCTGGGCTATTGGGTTTGACTCGAAGGGGGCCCCTGCCCCGAAAGCAGAACTCAAGGCCACAAAAGTCGGCCTGAAGTAGAGGATGGGCTCCTCTATGAGATCTTGCCCGTCAGAGGGGAGTGGGGCAATCTTCACATCAATGTCCCCGGGGGTAGCCCGACAACGAATTATTGCCCTATTGACACTACCCAGCCCTTCACGTTCCACACGGGCATAGGGGTATGCTTCCATATGATCGAAGCAAGACCATAGGGACGCACAACGGCAGCTGGTAACTCGTAGATGATGACATCACCTACTCCAAAGGAGTGGGAGTCAGTGATATCGTCACCAATGGTCTTGATACTCGCCAGGGACATGGTGAGAGGGCGGCTGTGAGGAGCGTGTCGACACTGTAGTATAGTGTTCCAGGAGGAGGCGGTGGGCGGCCTTTAAATACACCTGCGACCCACCTGGGGGTAGAGGGATGTAGGGGTGAGGGGTAGAGATCACCTTATGAGCCCATAGACACTCCGCCCAGACTCAAAGGCTGTAATCATGTCCCGATGTTGGAAGGTTAATTTTTCCATCTGCCAAATCTCCGTCTGGATCTCCTGAGATGAATACTCTTCATACCTTTTCACCGTTTCACCAAATGACTTAAAAAACCGTTCTGGGGGAGCACTCAACACAAGACGGTCGTAACAATCCCATAAGGCATATATCAATCTACTTTTGTGTTCCACAAACTTGTAGTAACGTTGAGTAGCAACCAAACGCTTCAATAGGGGCGATTTTTCTTCCTCCTCTACCGTCGGAGGGGGGGTTGAAGCTCGCTCCATGGTGGATACACAACTGAATATAATGATGATTAAGAAGTGACTCATATAGGCTTTTCAATACGGTTCCCAATGGGGTCTCCTATGAATAGCCCTTCCCCCTTTTAACTGCGTTCTGGCGCGAGAATTACGTATAAAGGATGGGTCTATGCCAGCCACCTTCAGTAAAATCCTTACATCTGCCTTGTCAGCCGCCCTAAATTGTCCTTTAGTAAAGGCTAAAGTTTTAATTATATCTAAAATATTTAAATTTTGCACAGGCTTTAATAAATTCCCGTGACTATCCCATACCACCTGTTGGCTGTTTTGTTCAAACATGTTCAGTAATGTTTTGACGTGAGGAATTTCCCCTATTTTAAAATTCACATTTACTAAGTTGTCCAGACTTGGATTTTGGGAGGTGGTAGTGGCGGTGGTGGCTTTGTGCAGAGTGGGCCCAGCAACAGCTAATCGCATCTCGGGCGGTAGAATGGAATGTATCCTTTTTTTTATTTGTTTTTTTAAAGGACGATGGTCGCACCTGTCCCGCGTTTTTTGTTGAAAGAACCCCGCGGCGGGCACCTGCGCGGCGGCGGCCGGCGCGGCGGGGGGGCGGGCAATGTCTTTTAAAGGTGGTCTGACCAGTCCCCCACGGTAGGTAGGATTATAACGTTCAAAGGAGCTACTGTGGCAACCCCGGCCGCAAGTTGTTATTCTTGCTGGGGGTGAGGGGGGAGTGGCCTCTCCCCCCACTCTACCATCGCCACCGCTACACTCACAGTCAAGGTGTTTACAGCTGCCACCAACATTATTAGCCGAATTGCCCCATTTGCTTTCGTTTTTTAAAGAGAAGGACTTATTTCCACCTCTATTACTGGCGGGGGAGGGTGGAGCCACCTCATTAAGAGGTGATGGAGTACTCTCGTTTTTATTAAATAAATATTTTTCAGCGACGAGTCGTGGTACTAGGCAATATTCTTTCACCATTTTTTCTCTTCTTACGTAATTACTTTATTAGAGAGGAAATTAACGATACAGCCAAAGGTAACAGAGCTGCCAATATGGCTCCACCTCTTCTAGAGGTCAGGATGATTTTCTTTTTGTAGAGAGGAGTTCTCTTACGTGCTACAGAACGAATGTCATTCTGATACCTCTGTAGTCCATTAATTATCTGAGGTTGAACTGGGATGTTTCGTTTCAGAAAATTGGCAAAAATTTCACAAATTGATTCAATTTCCTGTCGTTTTAAAGCCTTGATTAGTTTATTCCGCTTCTTGGGCGATAAATTGTTTAATAAAAATAACAATTGATGGTGTTTCTCTACGAGAGAGTCCTGATGAACTGTCATTTTATTTAAAATTTGACGATGTCTTGAGCTCTAATCCAGCAATTGGAGGATTCTGGGTAGCCTCTCCACTTGACGAAATATTCTCTGTGTCCTTTCGATGTCTTCCTAGACTGTAATATCGTTATGGGAAAATAGTCTGGAAGGGATGTTGGAATCAATTCTTGCTCATAAAACATACCACTGATTGCCTCGTTGGTTAAATCTTTGATTTTGTAGGTTGGGATTGGTTGTGTTCTGTCGATATGAGTCACCTGAAATATTTCTTCTGTATTTTGGGGCCAAAAGCCCTTGTGAAATATATTCCTTCGCTTTGCTAGTCGTACATACTGTCCAACCTCCAGTTGTGGACTGATGGCGGTTAACGGGTAGTTATTGTTTAAATACATGACCTTAAACTGTCTTCGTATATCTTCAATGTTTTGCAACTTATGAATGGCATGTGGGGTATTTCTTAGTATTCTGTGGAAAGAGTGATTGTATACCTCCACAACTTTTGGGAGGATGTGAATGTATTGTAATGAATTAGCTTGAGTCATATAATGATACAGTTTATGTTTTAAAGTTTTGATGGCACGCTCCACTATACTAGATTTCATTTCCGAAAATACACTATATAATTTAATATTTTTCTTATTCAAATAATTTTGAACTGTCCTGTTGTAAAATTCTCTTCCTCGGTCGGTGAATATTCGTCTTACCCCGTGAAACTGTGGGGTTGCTTCTAACATCTTCTTTAGAGCAGCTACCACATCAGTTGAATTTTTTGTTTTTAAAGTTTGAGTCTGCATTAGACGAGAATAAACATCAACACAAATCAAAATATATTTAACACCATTATTGTATTTTTGTAAACTACAAAAGTCTCCCAAATCACAGGCAATTATGGTGCGGGGCTTAGGAGCTAATATTTTCCGTCGAGGAAACCTAACTAAATTTCTTCTATGTAAGGTATAAGATCGCTCCCCACGGAGAAATTCCCGCACATCTGCAATACTGATGCTGGTGTCTTTAAGTCTGGCGGCCTTATACAATTTTTGAATTGATCCTGTGAAACCACCCAAGCTGGAAATGTCATTATAGATGGTGGTAAGAATTGTCCGTTTCTGCGTCGTTAAAGACATTTTTTTGTTCACATTTGATAAACAATTTCACACTGGTCTTCATTGACAATGTTCGTTCGTAGTTGTAATGGCTCAGGAACTGTCAGATCGACCAATAAATAGCCATACTCTCTCTGGGATATTGCCCGACGGTATATTTCAACGAAATTATTGATAGTTTTTCGCCCATATAACTGTCCACTTAAAATTTCAAGTTGGGTTATGTCTCTCTGCTTCATTAATATATAATGGGTACAATTCAGAGTTATTGTCCTGGCATATTTCCCCTGGGGGAACAAATTTTGACTAATTAGAATTACAGAAATATTATCGTGTCTCCCTCGGGTGAAGATATTGGCTATAATTGGACTCTGAATGGCTTCCAGGTATAAGTCATCAATTATATACAAAACTGACTCTTTTGAAAAAGGATTCTTATACTCTAAAGGGTTTATCAGACCTTGGGAGAGAGTAACCTTGTTTCGCAAAATGGGGTTGTTTGAAAGAGGATGTTCAGTATTATTTGCAGATGACACTATAATTTTTGAGAATTTCCAGTGGTATTTAACACATAAATTTTCCACCAGACTGGTTTTCCCAGAATTGCTAAAACCAGCTACAAATATTCTTGCTGGTTGATGAAAAATATTAAGTTGGTCATCTGTGGCAGAAGCACACTCCTCCATATTTCCCACAGAAATGCCCCAATTACCTATGGGCAGTCATATATATATATATATATATATATATATATATATATATATATATATATATATATATATATATGTGTGTGTGTGTGTGGTGTGTGTGTGTGTGTGTGTGTGTGTGTGTGTGTGTGTGTGTGTGTGTGTGTGTGTGTGTGTGTGTGTGTGTGTGTGTGTGTGTGTGTGTGTGTGTGTGTGTGTGTGTGTGTGTGTGTGTGTGTGTGTGTGTGTGTGAGTGTGTGTGAGAGAGGGTGTATTCACCCCATCAGGACTAAGACACCCCCCACCTGGTTTTTTTGTGGGGGACTCCCCTTGAGATGACCTCCAGACGAGAGAAAAGAAAAGTTCTTTATAGCAAACTCTAACCCTTCTCTTTCATACAAGACCTGCGAGATGTTGCATGTATTGTGTATTCACCCTCCAAGGAGCGGCACCCTCCGCAGACCATAGACAACCTACCTGGGTTTTTTGTCGAACTCCCCATTGAGATGACCGCCAGACGAGAAAAAAAAGTTCCCCATAGCAACCCTAACCCTTCTCTTTCACACGAGGGGGGAGGGGCTGTGAGGTGTTGCATGTGGCAACGCCGCCCCCCCCCCCACTTGATCATCAAATATAAGGACGCCACTCACCCATCCTCCGTAGTATTATACAGCTAGTGTTGAAACCTTCCACCCTCCATCCCCTTCCAGCCTAAGATGTAAGTAAATTAATATCTATTTCATATGGGGCTATATAAGAGAGAGTGGGCTGTTTTGAGTGAGAATATATATATATATATATTTATATTTATATATTATATATATATGTACATATATATATATATATATATATCTATATATATATATATGTATATATATGTTTTTATATATAAGGGAGAGGGAGTGTTTTTTTTTGGTGAGAGAATATATATTTATTTTTTTTTCCTAGGAGAGGGGATGATGTCACATCCAGGAAACATTTGTAACGTTTGTGGTTGGGGCTCATCACCACAATTCGTGCATACAACTTATTGTTGTCGCCTTTGTGGGGAAACTCTGTGTGTTCAATCTAGTGGACTTCACAGGAGAACCTGTGGAGGAGGTAAGCCCTTATTTATTTATTTGTTTGTTTATTTTTTATTTTTTTGTATTTATTTCAAATGAGAAATATTGAGATGGTTTCCTATCTTCATGTGTGAGTGAGTGAGTGAGAGAGAGTGTATAATTATATGCTATTTCCTTGTTAGGAAGTAAACATCGCCAACCTACCAGAGAGAGTGGATTTGTATGCCTCATTTGCGGCAACGTCACCTTGAAGCCTCACCCCACTTTCTCTTGCGGCAGTTGTGGGGTCACTTTGTGTGAGCACTTGGTCACTGAACATCTACAATCATGTCCACAAGGTGTGTGAATAAACCCTCTCTCCAGTTTTATTTTCTTAAGAAGCTTTCTTGAGACGTTATGTCATAGGGTTTAGTAGGGTGTGGGAGTGTTGATTTTATTATTATTATTATTATTATTATTATTATTATTATTATTATTATTATTATTATTATTATTATTATTTTTTCCAGGAGCAGTTCAGAAGCAGGTAAAGACATCTCAGGGGCAGGTAGGAGAGGAACTTCCCCCCAAAGCCCAACATAACAATAGCCTCTTAGGTGGTGGTGGTGGTGGGGGTAGACAGTCCAATGCAAATGGGGGGGAGGAAGAGATGAGTGATGATGATAATGATGGTGGTGGTGACATCCCTCAAACGGGTCCTAGTGGCCTTAGACCCCTTGACAACAATCGAGATAGTGACGGAAATTCCTCAGAAGGGGAGGATGTTATAGACATCCCTCACTTAATTAATAGGGTGGGAGCCCTGGGGGATCTCTTCACTAGAATGGAATATTCCATCCCCCCAGCCTTTGCCACAGATCCTGTAGGTCTCCTAAGCAACTTTAGAGACCTTTTCTCCAATGAAATAGAGAATTACATGAATTCTCTGGCGGCTCATGGCAATTTTACTTCATCATTCAAAATCCTCCTTGAGGTTAAAGTAACACTTTTAAAACAACGTCTCACAGAAGATGATGACTATAGGGAACACTTCATAACGACACCTGCTAGGCTGGTAACTCTTGAGGAGGTGGGTGATCTTATTGATAGTTGGGTGGGTTATATGATTACACGTCTGGAGGATCTCCTATCAGAAACAGAGGGAAGTGGTTTTATATTATTTAATGTTGATTTCCTCAAAATAGTTATCTGTAATGGTAGTGTAAGGTCAGTTTTGGGGGATTATGTCCCTTATCCCCCCTTTTTAAGGGGACGACATGACGTCTTCAACCCAAACCCCAATGGTAACAATGGAACATGCATTATTCAATGCATTGCTGCTTTTCGGGCATCACAACAAGGATGGAAATGGAAACGTATAGGAAGACTTGTAGAGTCTCACTCTAGGGTTAGGAAAATGGTTAAATACGACCATTTATCTTTCCCTCTCTCATGGGAGGATATCTCTAAATTGGAGAATAGGAATAAACTCTCCATTTTTTTGTATTCAATTCACAAACATACAGACGGTGCCTATCACGTCTCTCTTTGCCGTCGCGGTAGCAGACAGTACTCAGACATAGTACCATTATTATTGTTGGGAGAGTCTCATGTAAGTCTTATTAAAGACTTGAATAGATTTTTACGGAACTTTACTCGCAGTCACAGGCGAAAGACAGTCTTCTGTAAAAGCTGTCTTTCAGAATATCAAAATTCTAGTGAGCTGAGTCATCACTCTTCTTCCTGCGACATCACTCAAAAAATGATTTATCCCAAGGAGGGGGACACCCTTCATTTTAAAAATACAGGGAAAGGTTACCCTCCATCCCACATAGCTTTTTTTGATTTCGAAAGCGTGTTAAGTACTGAGGATTGTGTAGGTTCTGTTACAGCAATACATAGGCCTATAGCATACAGCTATATAATTGTTGATAGGAACCACTCCGTCATTGATAAATTCACTTATTTTGGTGGGGACAGTGTCACACATTTCATGGAGCGAGTTGCCACCAAATGGGAAATTATCAAATCCACCCTGCCCAAATATAAAATAGACATGTCTCTTGAGGATATGGTTCATTTTAGGAGACAAACTCACTGTCAGTTTTGTGAAGAGGTATTTACCCACACCAATTTCAAGGTTCAACATCATGATCACCTTAGGGAAAAGGTCAATTATATTGGAGCTCTTTGCAACTACTGCAACCTTCGCCACAAGAATGCTCTAGAGAGTTTAGTCCTAATTGCCCACAATATGTCTTACGACATGGGCTTAATTTTGAGGGAGTTTGCCATGGGTTCAAATATTAAGAGCAATATCCTCATGAGACAGGGGACTAAATATCTTAAGGTGGAAATAGGCAACCTTAAATTTCTTGATTCACTGGCTTTTATTACGGGCAGTCTTTCGTCCCTAGCAAAGACCCACATTGATTCAGCCAGCCCCTTAACATTCACTCACTCAATGATAGAAGGTTTACCCGAAGAGAGTCATAACCTACTCTTAGCGGGAAAACAGTTTTTCCCTTATGAATATGCCACAAAAATCAGCCGCTTTAATGATGCAACACTTCCCCCTATTGAAATGTTTTACAGCTCCCTAAACAAATCAACCATCACCTTGGAGGAATATAGACATTCTAAATTAGTATGGGAGGCAACAGGATGTAACTCCTTAAAGGATTACCTCCTAGTTTATTTGAGGTGTGATGTAGGCTTACTAGCTGACATTTTTACTCACCATAGGGTAATTCTAAATGATATCTATTCTTTAGAAATGACTCATTACTGTAGCCTCCCGGGCTACTCCTACGACTGCTTCTTGAAAAGCAGCAAAATATCATTGGAGTTAAGTGCAGATGTCACGTTACACAATCTCTTGTCACAAAACATACGAGGAGGTTTTACAACTGCAGTTAGGAGTTACGTCAGAGCTAACAACCACTATGTCAACCCATCTTTTAACCCTCAGGAGGATAGTTCTTCTTTCTTACTATATTTAGATTACAACTCTCTTTACGGGAGTTGTATGACTAAGAAATTACCCTATGGGGGTCTAAGAAGGTTGTCATCTGATGAGATGAACTCCTTCATTAGTGAAGGGAAGATAATGACAGAACAGCCATTCTCCTCTAACAAAGGGTACTGGCTCTTAATTGACACCAAACACATAAGACCTGAAATAGCTAGACTGACAGATGATCTACCCCTTTGTTTACACCATAGGGGGATAAGTATGGAGGATATCTCACCATTTAGTAAGGGACTTCTGGAAACTAATAACATTACAAAGCTCCCTACAAAAAATATTAAGCTGGTTGGGGATCATCTCCCCAAAAAACATTATTTCATATCTCTACACCTCTTACAGCTATTTATTGAGATAGGACTTGAAGTAGAGACTATACACGCCATTTACGAGTTCCACCAGTCAGATTTTATGGCAGAATTTGTTAACACCAACGTTAACAATAGAAATGCCTCCACTAGTAACGATAGGAAAACACTATTTAAATTACTAACAAATAGTGTTTTTGGTAAAACACTATTGAACCCAGCCCGTTATGCCATTGACACCAAACTAGTGACTTCTGCTAGGGCATTTTTACGTGAGGTGAAGAATCCTCGCTTTAAACGTATGGTGCATTTAGGTGACAATAAATTATTGTCCGTCAGTTCCAGACCATTCATTAAAATTACTCACCCTAATTACATTGGGTTCCAGATTCTTGAGCTAGCAAAATACAGTATGTACCATTTTTGGTACAGGGTACTTAAGAAGCACTATACAGATAGGACAGCACTGATATACAGCGATACCGATAGTTTCATCTTCAGTTTAATGACTGAAGATGTCTTTATCGAGATGGGGAAAGAACCCCTTAAATCGTGGATGGACACAAGTAATTTTCCTAAAACTCACTCCTTATATGATCCTACTAAGAAGGGTGTTCTAGGACTTTTAAAGTCAGAGGTTTCAGACAGACACATCCTTGAAGTTGTAGCTCTCAAGCCCAAAATGTATAGTTTGCTGTTGCATGACAATTCAAATTCCATTACGGCTAAGGGTATCCCCCGTGCTGTGCAAAGATCTTTAACACATAACCATTTTAAAGAGACCCTACACAGTAATGGAGTAGTAAATACTTTCCAATATTCCCAAATTAGGAATGTAGAAGGGCAAATTGTCTCCACCCATAATTCTAAACGAGGTTTGAGTGCATTTGATGATAAACGCTATTACCTAAATAAATACAAAAGCCTAGGCTATGGTCATCCAGACATACCACCTGAGCCCCACCCATCCGCCTCAGCCCAAGGGGTGACCGCTGGAAGTGAAAGTGATGACGTCATCGAGCCACAAGGAGAGGAAGGACAACACCATTCCAGTGAGAGTGAACACTATGACGTCAGCACCCCACTAGGGGAGGAAGAACCACAACACTCCTTTCTCCCTCTGGATGATGACTCATTGTCATCATCGTCACCCCAGGAGGAGGAGGAAGACCCCACAACGGACCTGTGGGCACGGAGGAGGGGTCTAGTTAATCAATATTATGGGGGGGAATTAGATTACGACTACGTTTAAGCCACTATGTACTTTTGTTAATATATTGTATAAAACAAGTATTATTTCTTTTCACCCTCATTTATTTTGAGTATATATCCTATATAGCTCCCAGTCATATATGCATATAGTCCTGAAGGGACCATTCAGTCTTGTTCGATTATATTTCCTTTAATTAGCCCTAAATAATGACAAGGTGTTTAAGGAGATACCCAGAGTAAGTGAAATATGGTGCGAGCTCACCGTAGACTAAATTTTAGGTGTGACTGTCTGGCACACCGCCTCTGATTCCTTGTATGATAAGTGGGCCTATCTGGCTCCCCGCCTCCGAGTCCATTGTTTGATAAGTACCTCCCATTGTTTGTTAAGTGTCCCTATCTGGCTCTAATTATACTACTCAAAAAGGACAACTAGGAACAAGAGGATAAACCCATGGTTAATCAGAGGTTGTAAGCTAGCAAAGCAAACTAAGTAAACATGGGGGAGAAACTATAGAAACAACACAACACTAGAGGCAGAGAAAGATACCAGAGGCCAGGAATGAATACGTCAGGGTGAGAGACAAGAGAGTAGAGAGGCAATATGAATATGACATAGTGAGCAAGGCAAAAAATCAACCTTCTCCCTTTTCTTCCTCTTTTCTCCTTATTACATGTAGACATACAGAAAAATCCTGCATTTTT
>WNGS01166566.1:82703-105945 GCA_020271785.1 Procambarus virginalis
CCTGCTGTAAGAGTCATATCGACTCTCCCTACAGGGAGAAACTTACATTATAAGTCTGTAGGTAAGGGGAAAGAGGCGCCCGGATATAAATGAAAGAGTATCCCCTACTGCAGATATGACGTTTTGAATGGGACGCAGCCGTGTGCGGATTGGATGACTCGGGTCACGGGCGACCAATTAGAGCCCGCTGTGACGTCACCGAGTGTCCGGGCGGCGCCAACGTCAGAGTTGACCTGACAGCGAAGGGGAGAGGACGCTCCTCTGTCAGCTCTCAAGGATTGGAGGCTAAACAGCCTTTCTCAGTGGATTAGAGCTAGCCATCGCAGCCCACCTGATATATAGGAGACCCCCGCGCTTCTGGGAAGCAAAGGAACCGAGTTGATTGAGCAGAGAAGTGCCAACTTGGGAAATATTCGGCGACGACGCTGGGCGGCGACGCTGGACGTGAGGGCCTGGAAGAGGTGTGGCGGCAGGCATTTGTGACCGGGTCACATCCACTGAGGTTGTTAGAGGGACGACACCGTTCTTAGGGCGAGGAGCAACGCCTCGTGAAGGAACGTGTGGGTGAATATGGTGATTAGCTCAGCGCCCATTGGTGAACCAAGATTGGGCTAGCTGAATCTCAGGATGGAACGGCGACGACGCGAGGCTTCACGACACCTGAGGACCTGTGGGAACGTTCCTGGATCGCCGAGGATCGACTCGGAAGCATAGGACCCTCACACCATCGAGGGACAGGCGTCGTGAGCCAGGGATGTTAAGGTAGATCATTTTCCTCCCATTACCCCTTGTGAGAGTAGGCTAGATAGGCCATTATATCACTTATATATGTGGAAATAGGATATTAATGCTTTAGTAGCAGAATAGGCTGCAGGGCAGCTTATGTCCAGCACTGTCAGAGAGGACAGTGTGTGGACGGCAGGACAGTGAAGAAGAGAGCCGACGTGGTGAAGAGGCCCTTCTGTGAGAGTGTGTGTGACTCCTGTCTATCTGCCCAGTTGATGGAGCCTGGAGAACGTGAGAGAAGAGTTGCTGACAATCTCCAGAGTTATTATTATTATTTTCATTTCCTTGTATCACTTATAGTCATATGTGTGATCATGTATTCGTATCAGTAAATTCACACATTTTATTATTGTGTTTGAGTGCGCCTCCATTATTATTATATTTCTATATGAGCATACACGAATGTTATCATAGTACCACCTAGTTCTTATTGCCCGAAGAGTGGTAAACAGCACAGACTTATATGAAAGGTACCCTTAGCCATCCGATCAGTATTAGTGCCTGGAAGGTGGCAACTAATAACGTGGTGGCTAGAGAGAGGTAAAGCCACGCGGACCTTCAAGGGAGTGTACCCTGGGCTGACAGCCCAATAGTAGATCTTGGGAGTAGCAACACTCTGGCAACAAACAACATATATACATCCACTGAACTGCATCGCTGGGGTTCAGATATAATAACCCAGCTGGCGACCTTGTTGAGGAAAAGATAGAGAAGACAGGCGGGAAAAGAGTTCCTACACCTTTTGTCTGGCAGGCAAGACTCAGGGGAGTTACTGTTATAAGGTGAGCCTGAGTCTTCCTTCACTCCTCCTCGGGTCTAGGCCGGAACTGTTAATAGCAGTTTCCCCGTGGTTGACTGAAGGGCTTCCAGGGTGAATCAGTGGCACCCCTTTTCAGTGGTGGAAGCAAAGACCTGCGGAGGTGGGCATTGCTGGTCCTCTCCTGTGGAACCAAGGAGACTCCGGTGAATCCCGGGAGTCGGAGGGGCTGAGCATTCCTTTGGGCCCCTAGCAGCCGAGTGCTAGCAGAGCCCCGGCCCACCCCTCGTGACATCAGTTATATGGAGACCCATGACTACCTCAACCCAGGTCAACATGGATTTAGAGTGGGAAGACCATGCCTCTCGCAGCTACTTGACCACTACGACAAAATCACTGAGGCATTAGAAGAAAAACAATGCAGTTTGGTATATGTAGACTTCACAAAGGCATTTGATACATGTGACCAGAGTGATATAACACACAAATAAGGTCATTGGGAATATCAGATAAAGTAGGTCGGTGGTATTAAAATTTCTGTGGAACAGAACACACAGCAACTGTCAACCAAATAAGAGAGTTCAAGCACAGTTAAAAGCTCTACCGCAGAGTACAGTCCTTGCACCACTTTTTTTTTCCTTATACTCATATAAGATATAGAAATTTATACAAGTCACAGCATCGTATCACCACCTGCGGATGATAAAAACCCGCATGAAACTGAATTCTGTTGAAGACATTGATAAATAACAGATATCAATTAGATTTTCGACTGAGCCTCAGAAAATAGCATGTCGTTATCAGTGATAAATTCCAGGAACTCTGGTACGGTAAAAATGAGGACATTAAACAAAATATAGGGTACAAAACACAATCAAATCTGCCCATAGTAGGAAAGCATAATGTAAATGATAGGGCATCAGTCATTATTATTCCCATAACGTTAAGGGTGCATAACAAAGCAAATTTAGTATCATCCAGAAAAATGATAGGAAGGATTATGAGAAACGTCAACTCCAGGGATCCACTCACAATGGTTGTACTATTCACATCACTCCTGCTGTCCGTCATTAGTACTGTTCGATACTCGCTTCCTCCTTAAGAGCAGGAGAGACTGCTGAAAGAGGGAATACAGAAAACAAACGGCATAAAGAGACGATAAAGCATCTAATTTATTGGGATCGTCTTAAAGAGCTTTAAATGTTCTAGAAAGAAGATGAATCAAGTATCAAATAATATACACATCGAAAATATTGGAGGGCCAGCTCCCAAACCCCAGGAAAATAACACACTGGAATGAGCGATATGAAAGTAAAATTCAGATTAGAATCATTGAAGAGTAGGCACACAGGCACAACCAGAGAACACTGTATAAACATCAGAGGTTCACGGTTGTTCAACATACTCCCAGCGAGCATAAGAAATATTGCCAAAACAAACGTGGACGTCTTCAAGAGAAAACTTTACAGTTTTCTTCAAGAAGTGCAGAACCAATTGGGCTGTGGTGCATATGTGGGCCTGCGGGCTGCTCCAAGCAATAGCCTGCTGAACCAAGCACTCAATGAGTCAAGCCTGGTCCTCCGGCCGGGCTTGGGGAGTAGAAGAACTTCCAGAACGCCATCCAGGTCAGTACTAAATTTGTAATATAAATAAAAGCTCAGGATTATGTCAATGCGCTCTAGTCAAATGCAGTCGTGTGTCATTGTCTGGCTAGTAATTATTCTTGGAATAATGGCACACACAATGGCCCTGTGGGCATTGCCTGGAGATTAGGGCAGATATTGACAGGCTAATGAAGCAGGTGAAACCATAATGGAGGGCAAGGTGTCTCGCAGGGATCCAAAGGAGAAGCTCCGTCGAGATAGCTGGCGAGTGGTGGATCAATTGAGTTAAGGCGCCAAAGGACGTCAAAGAAATCAAGAACACTGGTTAAAACGTAGAACCACTTTAGTTGAATGGGATAAGACCATGTGCGGTAACTAAGCAGACAAGCTGACCATCACAACAAAAGTCTGGACATGTGATGGGATCTTGGCACATGCGCTGGTTAGGCAAAACCTTCTGCTCTATTACAAGTGTTTGGGCATATTCTCCGCCAACCCGCAAATTCGTATAGTCAATATTGACTTATTAGTTACCTGCATAGGTGACATAGTAAACATAATAGTGTCCCTTGAAAAGCTTCATAGAAAACACCGACCTTACCTAACCTACTTAGTATGTTAAAATAAGCATCTTATAGCTTCGTAATTACAATTGTTACTTAACCTATTATAGGTATAGGTTAGGTAATAAGTGTAATTACGAAGCAATAAGATGCTTATCTTAACGTACTAAGTAGGTTAGGTAAGGTCGGTGTTTTCTATGAAGCTTTTCAAGGGACACTATTATGTTTACTATGTCACCTATGCAGGTAACTAATAAGTCAATATTGACTATACGAATTTGCGAGGACGGGTTGTCTCCGCGGGCAAGGGATAAAGTTAAAAGAAAATAGTGTGACGCAATATGATCTAGCCCACTGTCTGCGTCTCGGTAAACAATATTCATTGAGCTAGGAACAAAGAGGAATTAAATATAGTTGCAATGACAAAGGTATTGTACGAGTAATGCAATTCCATTAATGAATAATTGGAAAGTTTGCATTAGCAAGAACACCATGTATGCTAGTTACACGATATACTTTTCATGGTAGGTGTGGGGGGCAGCTTTTGCTAACAGAGTTAAGTGCGTAGGACTGTTGTAGGCATCACAGTAATAGTGATAGGGTTATGGCCATTGGAAGCTGTGGCTGCTGTTGTAGCCGCTTCAACGTGAATTAGGTCGATGTACTGTTGCAATATACAACATAGGAGAAAGTATGAGGTAGTGAATCAAGAACTACATCACTTATCAAATGGTGGAGGGAAACGAGTGGTAACGCACGAGTAGTCAGATTGTGGTCACATCGAGATATGGTCAAGGATTAAGACAGCCTTAGGTCACGTAAACCATTGTTAGAGCCAAGAGGCCACAAAGGTCGATCCAAAGTTCTTGGAAACAAATAGATATACATTTAATGTAATTATATTGTCCTTGGGATGCTGGGTGTGGTGGTGAATGACCAGCTGGAGGGCAGTCTTGTGGAAGCCGCGGTTTCATCAAGTACTCCTCTTTATCTGCTTGTGGCAGTGATAGACACCAGCCTAATGTGGGGACCCGATCTGATCTTGACGACTCCAGTCGAGTCTGCAATGTGTGAGTATTGTATGGGAGGTTAACCGGGTGTAGTGTGTTGTAGTGATGATTCGGGGTTAAGAAACTTAATTACGTTACGAGTTACGAGTTGCAGATGATCGGCAGGTTTGTCTAGTGCGTTTATTGCCAAGGGTTGCCAATTTCCAGTACAAACCTATTGGTACACCTCAAGGGTCTAGGTGGAGGAAAATAGATAGTATGAAGTTAATTTCATGAAGCTAATGATATTCAGTAGGGTAAAATATTGTATTCAGAACAAATCTGGGTTTGAGTTTAAACAGACAACAATAAATGAAACCACTAACAAGGCCAATGTATGAAGAAAACACGGAACAATTAACAATATAATAGAGGATACCAATTATTATGCACTAATATATATCGGTCGAGGATGGGAAGTGGCAATACGTCTAAGTATTAAATGCAGTGTGAGAGTGGGACTGAAATTTGAGCTCGGCAAACTGTTCAAATAATTAAATGGAAAATGATCTACCTAATAATAGAAGTTACACATAATCCATCAAACTAAGTGAAAAGAACAGCTTTTATGGTAACTAACATCTAGAGCTTCTAGGTCTAACAAACACCGACTAATTTGAGTACAGTAAACTTTTATTTGCTATACAGGAAATTAATTAGTTTTAAATTTACGACTCCTTCATTAAACAAAATAATATTGTGCCAACACAGTAAGATAATACAGACTTGTGTAGGTGGGAGACACTGAGAAGTAGCATTCTAAAAAGGGAGTGAGCTAGGCAACAGGGATCATGAGGGAAATTACCTTAAACATGACACGAAAAAGTTAATCTAGATTCTAGAGAAACTTAATGGCGCCAGATTTTTCTCATAACCGATTCATATATTTAGGGGTTCTTTGAGAATTTTAAATTTGGCAGACCTGAACATGAGAGTTGGGCAGTTCTTGGGCCATGTCTGGTTTACCGAGGTGGTTACTGGATTATGATGTAATGTGTTTAATTTAAAAATCTACAAATAAAGCCCAGGAACATGGAATGCTATAGACTGCTGTTTTAAAATAGTAGTGACCCAAAATGAATAACCATGGCATTAAGGAACCTAATCAGAAAACAGAAGGCTCAATACAAACTTATTATGACAAAAATAAGATAAAGTACGTATTACAGGGCAAGCAAAGAAAGCCTTCAGTGTTTCACCAGATGAAACAAAGATTACAGACAACACCAGGCTATTAAAAAAATAAGTCAAATAACATAAAGAAAATTTATATTACGAAATTATAAGTGCCAAAAAAATTTATGAATACAACATTACAAATCTACGTAGAATGTGCATATGACGTCCTAACAAGTTTACAGAAGAACATAAGAACAAAGGCAACTGCAGAAGGCCTATTGGCCCATACGAGGCAGCTTGTACTTGTAGGCCCCGCCTAACCACTCTGCATACTCCGTCTCCACGCAGGTCGCACTCCAAGCCTGTGTCAGGTTAGGTTAGGGTCTGTAAGTTTCATTTCTTTTAACTGTAACCTAGACCTGGTCCTCTCCCCCAGTTCGGTTGAGATGATCTACCTGCACCGCTGCTCTAACAAGGTGGTCCTTTATAGACTTACCTCGCCTCCAGGCGATCATGGGAGGGTTTTGTGGGAATTTTACCCAGGATGAATGTTCGCTGTACGTTTCCCTCATCCATGTCCATACTTCCTGGAGTTTTCTCTTAAGCTGTGCTGCAAGGCCGGGGAAGAAAAGGGTTGGAAGAATCCATCTCTTGTCTTCCACTTCTTGTGTTCTAGGTCTGAGTAGCTCTGCCCTTGTTTTTCCTCCGAGTTTCTCCTGGGCTGCATGTATTATTGTCTCTGGGTAGTCTCTGTTCCTGAACATATCCCATAGGTCATCAAGCTGGGGATATAGCGTCTCTTCTTTGCTGTTAATCCTCTTGAGTCCGAATCCAAGTGAGTAAGGTAGCGACTTCTTCAGGGCTAGTGGGTGGCTCGAGTCAAATTTCAGATACTATGAAGGTTAGTCGGTTTATAGTATGCCTTTGTATGCAGATTCCTGGTTAGCTGGTCTATATATACTGTTGTATAAAGGAAATTAATCGTGGAGTCACTGTGTTCGAGGGTAAACTTAAGGATCTCATGAACTGTATTTGACCATGAAAAGAAACCTAGGCGCGGGAAACCGTCCTCCATTATTCCGAAGATGTCGTCTATGTAACGGAAATATACCTCCGGTCCGTCCTTCCTGTGGGATCGTTTCCTCTCGAACACTACATGCACAAATATTTCAGCGATTGCCACACTACTGGATGCTCCTATCGCTGTACCCTTGGTTTGCCGGTATGCCCGTCCTTCAAATTGCAAAAGGGTGTCTCATCACATGGAGGATGGCCTCCTCAAGAGTTTCTTTCGAGGGGGTCCTCCATACGCCTGCGACTTGAAGTTCCTGTCTGATTTTTGTTCTGTTATCTGTAAAAAAAGATGCTACTACCTTTGCAGCTTCTCTCTGTGGTATGCTCGGCTAGAGCGATACCACATCCATGGAAAAAAGGCGGGCCCCTCCCGGGACGGGGCCTCTAATTTCTGCAATTTTCTTGAGGAAATCTGTCGTATCTTTGATTCTTTCCGGTAGTAGGCGTAGTAAGGGGTTCAGGAGAGCTGTGCCGATCCAGTCTACCGGCCTTGTTGGGGCCCGGCAGCCGCTTAGAACCGGTCTCCCTTGCCACGTTCCTGTTGTTTCTTAGTGGTTACCCGAGAGGAAATTATTAATCAAATAAAAAAGGACGCAATGGCGATCACAGGAGGTGGAGGTAAGCAGTCACAGCCACAAGGTCACCTGACCTTAAGGCAGCCAGGATGTCCCCAAGACACAGAGTCAGAGATTGCAGGTATTTCAAATACAATGTTTATATGAAACTGTTAATTTTTACTTTAATCATCATAAAGTTAAGTGAGCAATACTTTCGAGTGTTTCCTGCATCATTCTATTTTTTTTAAATAGCTAAAATAAATTTACAATTTGTGATGTGGTTACAATACCCCTGAACATGTTTTCTCTCTCTCTAGAGCCAGCTATGTTTATACTTTCTGCTTGTGGGGGAATATGGCTCCAAGATATTGATAATAAATGAAACAAATCATTCATAAGAACATAAGAACATAAGAACATAAGAACAAAGGTAACTGCAGAAGGCCTATTAGCCCATACGAGGCAGCTCCTATTTATAACCACCCAATCCCACTCATATACATGTCCAACCCACGCTTGAAACAATCGAGGGACCCCACCTCCACAATGTTACGCGGCAATTGGTTCCACAAATCAACAACCCTGTTACTGAACCAGTATTTACCCAAGTCTTTCCTAAATCTAAACTTATCCAATTTATACCCATTGTTTCGCGTTCTGTCCTGTGTTGATACTTTTAATACCCTATTAATATCCCCTTTGTTATGTCCATTCATCCACTTGTAAACCTCTATCATGTCACCCCTAACTCTTCGCCTTTCCAGTGAATGCAACTTAAGCTTTGTTAATCTTTCTTCATATGAAAGATTTCTAATTTGGGGAATTAACTTAGTCATCCTACGCTGGACACGTTCAAGTGAATTTATATCCATTCTATAATATGGCGACCAAAACTGAACTGCATAATCTAAATGGGGCCTAACAAGAGCAAGATATAGCTTGAGAACCACACCAGGTGTCTTGTTACTTACGCTGCGATTAATAAATCCGAGTGTCCTATTTGCCTTATTACGAACATTTATGCATTGATCCTTTTGTTTTAAATTCTTACTAATTATAACTCCCAGATCCCTTTCGCAATCCGACTTCGCAATCTCAACACCATCTAGCTCGTATCTTGTAACTCTATCATCAATACCTAGCCTCAGAACTTTACATTTATCAGCATTAAACTGCATCTGCCAGTCCTTTGACCATTTCAAAACCCTATCTAGATCAACTTGAAGTGATAGTGAGTCCTCCTCCGAATTAATTTCCCTACCGATTTTCGTATCATCGGCAAATTTGCAAATGTTGCTACTCAAACCTGAATCTAAATCATTTATATATATTATAAACAACAGAGGTCCCAAGACAGAGCCTTGAGGCACTCCACTTACAACATTTTCCCATTCTGACTTGACTCCATTTATACTAACTCTCTGTTTCCTTTGGTATAGCCATGCCCTAATCCAGCTTAATATAGCACCACCAATACCATGAGCCTCTATCTTTTTAATCAGTCTTTCGTGTGGCACTGTATCGAAAGCTTTGCTAAAGTCAAGGTACACAACATCACAATCCTTACCACTATCAACTGCCTCAACTATGCTAAAATAAAAAGATAACAAATTTGTTAAACATGAACGGCCCTTTATAAAACCATGTTGCGACTCAATTATTAATTTATGTTTTTCAAGATGAAGACGAATTTTATTTGCTATTATAGATTCGAGTAACTTTCCCACAATAGACGTTAGGCTAATTGGTCGATAGTTAGACGCAAGTGATCTATCTCCTTTCTTAAAAACTGGTATCACATTAGCAACTTTCCAAAACTCTGGCACTGTGCCTGACTATTGATTTATTAAATATGATTGACAGTGGGTCACAAAGCTCCTCTTTGCATTCTTTCAGCACTCTGGCAAACACTTCATCCGGCCCTGGGGATTTGTTTGGTTTGAGTTTTACTATTTGTTTAAGAACATCCTCCCTGGTAACTGCTAAACTCTTCAACCTGTCCTCGTCCCCACCCATATAGACTTGTTGGGCTGAAGGCATATCTGGGAGTTATAATTAGTAAGAATTTAAAACAAAAGGATCAATGCATAAATGTTCGTAATAAGGCAAATAGGACACTCGGATTTATTAATCGCAGCGTAAGTAACAAGACACCTGGTGTGGTTCTCAAGCTATATCTTGCTCTTGTTAGGCCCCATTTAGATTATGCAGTTCAGTTTTGGTCGCCATATTATAGAATGGATATAAATTCACTTGAACGTGTCCAGCGTAGGATGACTAAGTTAATTCCCCAAATTAGAAATCTTTCATATGAAGAAAGATTAACAAAGCTTAAGTTGCATTCACTGGAAAGGCGAAGAGTTAGGGGTGACATGATAGAGGTTTACAAGTGGATGAATGGACATAACAAAGGGGATATTAATAGGGTATTAAAAGTATCAACACAGGACAGAACGCGAAACAATGGGTATAAATTGGATAAGTTTAGATTTAGGAAAGACTTGGGTAAATACTGGTTTAGTAACAGGGTTGTTGATTTGTGGAACCAATTGCCGCGTAACTAATCCTAAGATTTTCTCATAGCTTCAGGTGCTGTCAGGATCATTCAGTCAGGTGCTGTCACAGTGAGAGGTTGTGTTAGCTGGAGCTCCGATTATAGTAGTGTTATTGCAGTAATAATGGAAGGATTAGTAAAGGAACTAGTGAATCTAGTTGGAGCTCTGAGGACAGAGCTGGATTCACTACGGGAGGAGGTTAGACAGCTGAAGCAACGTCAGGAAGAAACAAAGGAGGAGACCTCGTCTTGGCAAGTGGTAAAAGACAGGGGTCTTAAGAAGACCTTAGCAAAACCGACACCTAGCCTAAGGACTTCTAACGCATTTGATGTGTTAGAGGACGAGTGCTGTGGTGAACCTGTTGCTCAACGAGGAGCCAAAGGCAAAGTAACGAAGAACATTGAAACGCAGGTCCCTCAAACTGCTCGTAAGGAAAAGGGAGAATCAAAGCGAATTTTGGTTGTGGGAGATTCTCAGGTGAGATATTTAGACAGAACGTTTTGTGCCAGAGATAGGGGGAACAGATTAAGGGTGTGCTATCCGGGAGCTGGAATTGGTGATATTGTTGGAAACATGAATGATATTATGAAGGGAAATGGGAACAAACCCATTATTTGTTTAAGTGCAGGGGGTAATGATGTTGGGCGAGTTAGGAGTGAGGAACTAATACAAAGATTCAAGACAGCAATAGAATTAGTTAGGAGCAAGGGAGGAATCCCGATCATATGTGGCATTCTTCCAAGAAAGGGAGTGGGAAATGAATGGATGTCGAGGGCACTTGGTGTCAATTGCCGGCTGGAAAGATATTGCAAATCAAATGCAATATCTTTCATAGACAACTGGGAACACTTCTATGGAAGGAATGAAATGTATGCTCGTGATGGGGTGCATCTATCGAGAGCTGGGGTTGTTGCTGTTGCAAACTCGTTGGAAGAAGTGGTTAGAGGTGTTTGTTTGGGTTTAAACTGTTAGTAGATAGAGGTATGGGAATTGATTTGGAGGAAGGAGGTAATAAAAGCATGTGTTTGCGGGAGAAAGGAATTGGCAAAATGATCAGGGAAAGAGAAGGGCCTCAAAATAACAATTCACTTAGGGTATATTACACAAACAGTAGAAGTCTAAGAAATAAAATTAACGAATTAAATGCTCTTGTCTGCACAGAAAAAATAGATATTATTGCACTTACCGAAACGTGGATGAATGTAGATAATAGGGAACTATTAGCTGAATATCAAATAAATGGATTCAAACTATTTCACACAGATAGATATATTAGACGAGGAGGTGGAGTAGCCATATACGTTAGGGACAATTTGAAATGTAGTCTCAAAGAGGGAATCAAAACTGAGCCACACACAGAAACCATTTGGATAGAATTATACGAAAAAGCAAATAATATTACAATAGGAGTTATATATAGGCCACCAAATTTAGACAGAAGGAAGCAAAACATCTATGGGATGAAATATCTAGGGCACTAGTTAACAGTATTTATGTCATGGGTGACTTTAATTTAGTGGAATAAACTGGTTGAACAAAACAGGAATAGTGAAGCAGAAGATTTTCTAGAATTAATTGACGATTGCTTTCTTACGCAACACATTAGGAACCACACGGGAAAATAATATTTTGATTAGTGTTAACTAACAGGGGAAACACAAATTAATGACATCGAAATAGGGAGTGAGCTAGGGAACAGTGATCACAAAGAAATCAGATTTGCATAGAATGGAATAGACCTGTAGGAGAAAATTCTGTTAAAGTGCCAGATTTTCGAAAAGCTGATTTAATACTGATTTATTAATTTTTGGAAATTTGGGCAAATGATGGAAAAGTCTTGGGGTATGGGGTGTGGGCCGGTCTTGGAGTGGACATGAACCCAGCGATAGATGATGTAAATGGGGATTTCGATGTGGATTCAACTTATAACTTATTTAAGAATATTCTAAACAAAGCACAGGAACGTAGTATACCACACAAATTGAATAGATCGATTACTAATGACCAAAGTGGATAACAAAGGAATTTGAAGAACCTATAGGTAAAAAGAGAGCTTGGTACAAAAGGATAAAAATGGGGAGGTCACTTTAGAACAGGAATTCGTACAACTGGTTAAAATGTTAAAAAAGAGATAAGGAAAGAAAGCAAAAGAAACTATGAAGTTCGTATAGCAGGCAAGCAAAGACAAATCCTAAAGGTTTTTTCAGTTATATCGAACTAAGACTAGGGAAAGGATAGGTCATTAAAAACTGAGACAGGTCAAATAACAGATAGTGATGAGAGATGAGTAGTATTTTTAACAAATATTTTGTATCTGTATTTACTAAAGAGGAACTTAACAATATGCCTTCAGCCGAACAAGTCTATGTGGGTGGGGACGAGGACAGGTTGACGAGTTTAGCAGTTACCAGGGAGGATGTTAAACAATAGTAAAACTCAAACCAAACAAATCCCAGGGCCGGATGAAGTGTTTGCCAGGGTGCTGAAGAATGCAAAGAGGAGCTTTGTGACCCACTGTCAATCATATTTAATAAATCAATAGAGTCAGGCAGAGTGCCAGAGTTTTGGAAAGTTGCTAATGTGATACCAGTTTTTAAGAAAGGAGATAGNGCGGGAAGGAGCCCCAAGCTGTGAGCGGTGGACCTAGCTCGGGAGCGAGTGCCGCTGCCCGGGAACCGACGACGGGGAGTCCTAGGAGGACCCAGGGAACCTCTACCGTTGGTGCTACCAGGGTGACTAGTAGAGGGTCGCCCAGGAGAGGTGGTCGGTGTTACAACTGTGGGGGACGAGGACACTTCGCAAGGGAGTGCAGCCGCCCAAGGCACAGTGGAATGTGGCTTTCGCGAGGATAGGAAGCGAAGAAGCCAACGATAATTCAGGTGATATGCCAGTGATAAGGGAGAAGAGGATTCACCCCTTGTGTGTGAGGGGACGGTGAAGATAAGAGGAGCTGATCCTGTGCCAGCAAGGATGCTGAGGGACACTGGATCCGACTTCACCCTTGTTAGTGAATCCCTCTTCCCCAAGGACTACAGAAGTTCCAGTACAGGAGAAGCCCTGATAAGGACGTTGGGGGGACAAGTGAGGATGCCCCTTCATAAGGTGACTCTTAATTCAGACTATGGTTGTCAGACTCTCGTAGTAGGGGTCTGTGCTCTACTGCCCAGGATGGAAGCTCAGGTGATCCTAGGGAATGACTCCTGTGGGGGATGTGTTCTCCCGAATTTGATTAAAGGTGAGGAGTGTATAGAACCCTATCGACAGAGCAGCAGGACGGGCGCCAGCAGTGGCGAAACGGAAATTGCGAGAGTGGCATTTCCGGTATGCGCGGTGACGTCGGAACGAGACTTGAGGGAAGATGATGTGAGCGGATCCAGTCACGCCGAAGAGAACATGCCGGGTGACCTGAGGCTCGATCATTTGTTCCGAGAGGGGGCCAGAGGACAAGCGACAGGTGAGGAAGGGTCGGATAGGAGTGTCCAAGTTACTCTCACCAGTCCTCTAGGTATTGACCGCACCCGTCTAGGTGAGCTGCAAAGGGAAGAGTTTCCTGAGTTGGTACGGGAGGCTGAAGGAGGTCTCGCCGGACCCGAGTCACCGACTCACTTCTTCGTGGAGAAGGGAGTGCTAATGAGGCAGTGGAGACCGGTTAGGGAAGAAGCGGGTGATGATATGCTGAGAGTGAGGCGTCAGGTGGTGGTGCCGGCGCGGTACAGAAACGCGGTACTGAAGCTTGCACACTCAGTGGATCCCGCGGGTCACTTGGGAGTGACCAAGACTTTAAGCAGGCTTCGGGAACATTTTTATTGGCCGGGCATGGACGCGGATGTAAGAAGAATTTGCAAGACGTGTTTCCCGTGCCAGAGAGCGGGAAAGAACGTCCCTGCCATCCCGAAAGCACCTTTGGTTCCAGTTCCGGCGTTCGGCCAGGCGTTTGAACGCCTAATAATCGACGTCGTGGGACCACTACCTAAGACCAGAAAGGGGAATAATTACTTATTGACTATCATGTGTGCTTCGACGAGATTTCCAGAGGCGATCCCAGTGCGGAAGGTGACATCGAGATGTGTCATGGGACACCTTCAGCAGTTCTTTGCTTGGGTAGGTGTGCCCAAGAAGATCCAGTCCGACTGTGGAAGCGTTTTCCAGTCGAAGTGGTTTAGGCAAGCTATGGCAAGCTGGGGAATAGCCCAACTACGATCGTCTCCTTATAGACCTCAATCGCAGGGAGCGATTGAGAGGTTCCATTCCACTCTGAAGACCATCTTAAGGGTGTATTGTGCAGAACAGGGAGCGGAATGGGATGAGGCTGTCTGTCCAGCCCTGTTTGCGATCCGAGATGCTATTGTTGAGTCTCTGGGATTCTCTCCATTCCAGCTAGTGTTTGGACACAAGGTAAGGAGCCCGTTATCGATGCTGAAGGAGCAGTTGACGGCGGGGAAAACATTAGTGACAGTGGAAGAGTATGTGCGGAGATTCCACGAACGGTTGAAAACGGCGAAGGAGCTGGCTGCTGATCACCTGAAGACAGCTCAAGAGAAGATGTCGATCTGGTACGACAAGAAGGCTGTCCAAGGGAGTTCGAGGCAGGAGCCAGAGTGATGATGTTGCTACCTGGGAGAGGTAGAGTGACTGAATCGCGCTTTGGTGGTCCATACTCGGTGGTTCGGCGTCTGGGTCTTGTAAGTTATGAGATCAGTAAGCCGAATCGCCCTAACAAGACACAGGTATGTCATATCAATCGTTTGAAGCCATACTTCCCAGAGGAGCAAGAGAGTTCGGGAGTGAAGGGAGCAACACCGTCCCAGGAAGGGAAATTGGCTCTGTGTATGGAGATGGGCCAAGTGTTGCCAGCAGAGGAAAGAAAGTGGGCCCGCGCCGATGGTACACGCCTGTCAAAACACAGAGTTTGGTACATCTAGAAGAGAGGCTGCGTCATCTGGATAAAGGGAAAAGGAGAGATCTAGTGATGCTGATACGAAGGAACAAGTCGCTCTTCACGGATGTGCCCAGACGGCACAAGAGTGTGGTGCACGAAGTGGACGTGCGCGGAGGAAAGCCAGTCAAGCAGAGCGCTTATCGGGTGAGTCCTGAAAAGAGGAAGATCATGCGACAGGAGGTGGAATATTTGCTAGCGAATGATCTCGCTGAGCCCAGCAATGGTGAGTGGAGCTCGCCCTGTGTGCTGGTCAAGAAGAGTGATGGATCCTATCGTTTTTGCACCGACTATCGCAAAGTGAATTCCATAACCGTGTCGGATTCTCACCCGATGCCCCGAAAAGTGATTGCGTCGACCAAGTGGGAAACGCAAGGTTTGTTACCAAGGTCGATCTGCTGAAAGGATACTATCAAATCCTTTGTCTCCGAGTGCGAGAAAGATCTCAGCGTTTGCTACTCCAGACGGATTGTACCAGTATAAGGTACTTCCTTGGTATGAAGAACAGCGGAAGTTGTTTTCAGAGGATGATGAACGAAGTGCTAAGAGGGATGGACGGTTGTGCCATGTATATAGACGATATTGTTGTGTACGCCGATAGCTGGAAACAACACGAGTCGACTGACGGAGTTATTCCAACGGTTGGAAGAAGCGAACCTGACGGTAAATCTGGCCAAGAGCGAATTCGGTAAGGCCCGATTAGAATACTTAGGTTTCATCGTGGGTCAAGGGAAGGTGACTCCAGTAGACCATAAAGTGAAGGCAATCAAGAATATCCGAATCCCAGGACGAGAAAAGAATTGTTACGATAATTAGGGATGATCGAATACTACAGAGGATTTTGCAAGAACTTCTCGACAGTGGCACACCCTCTGACTGAATTGCTATCTAAGAACGTTAGATGGAAGTGGGGGGAAGCATGCCAGGAGTCCTTCGAGAAGACCAAGCAGTTATTAACCGAAGCGCCAGTGCTGATTTCGCCCGACTTCGAGTCGAACTTTATCTTGTACGTCGACGCTAGTGACATGGGGATTGGAGCCATGTTAGCTCAAGAGAAGGACGGAGTTCACCGTCCAGTAGCGTTCTACTCAAAGAAATTCGAAAAGTACCAGAGGGCTTATAGTACGGTGGAAAAGGAAGCCTTAGCCCTGATCCTGGCACTGAAGCATTTCGACGTCTATGTCGGTGGAGGTACTAGACCGGTGCAAGTGTTCACCGATCATAACCCCTTGACGTTCGTGCACAGGATGAAGAACACAAACCAAAGGCTGACAAGATGGGCCCTACTATTACAAGAGTACTGGCTAGAAATCAGGCACATTAAAGGAAGGGAGAATGTGGTAGCAGATGCCCTCTCCCGGATTCACTAACCAATATGACTTATTTTAAGGGGAGGGGTATGTTACGGTGCCCTCTCCTATCTCTTTCGTTGCCTGCTGTAAGAGTCATATCGACTCTCCCTACAGGGAGAAACTTACATTATAAGTCTGTAGGTAAGGGGAAAGAGGCGCCCGGATATAAATGAAAGAGTATCCCCTACTGCAGATATGACGTTTTGGAATGGACGCTAGCCGTGTGCGGATTGGATGACTCGGGTCACGGGCGACCAATTAGAGCCCGCCGTGACGTCACCGAGTGTCCGGGCGGCGCCAACGTCAGAGTTGACCTGACAGCGAAGGGGAGAGGACGCTCCTCTGTCAGCTCTCAAGGATTGGAGGCTAAACAAGCCTTTCTCAGTGGATTAGAGCTAGCCATCGCAGCCCACCTGATATATAGGAGACCCCGCGCTTCTGGGAAGCAAAAGGAACCAAGTTGATTGAGCAGAGAAGTGCCAAACTTGGGAAATATTCGGCGACGACGCTGGGCGGCGACGCTGGACGTGAGGGCCTGGAAGAGGTGTGGCGGGCAGGCATAGCTGTGACGGGTCACATCCACTGAGGTTTAGAGGGACGACACCGTTCTTAGGGCGAGGAGCAACGCCTCGTGGAAGGAACGTGTGGGTGAATATGGTGATTAGCTCAGCGCCCATTGGTGAACCAAGATTGGGCTAGCTGAATCTCAGGGATTGGAACGGCGACGACGCGAGGCTTCACGACACCTGAGGACCTGTGGGAACGTTCCTGGATCGCCGAGGATCGACTCAGGAAGCATAGGACCCTCACACCATCGAGGGACAGGCGTCGTGAGCCAGGGATGTTAAGGTAGATCATTTTCCCTCCCATTACCCCTTTGTGAGAGTAGGCTAGATAGGCCATTATATTCACTTATATATGTGGAAATAGGATATTAATGCTTTAGTAGCAGAATAGGCTGCAGGGCAGCTTATGTTCAGGACTGTCAGAGAGGACAGTGTGTGTGGACGGCAGGACAGTGAAGAGGAGGAGCCGACGTGATAAAGAGGCCCTTCTGTGAGAGTGTGTGTGACTCCTGTCTATCTGCCCAGTTGATGGAGCCTGGAGAACGTGAGAGAAGAGTTGCTGACAATCTCCAGAGTTATTATTATTATTTTCATTTCCTTGTATCACTTATAGTCATATGTGTGATCATGTAATTCGTATCAGTAAATTCACACATTTTATTATTGTGTTTGAGTGCGCCTCCATTATTATTATATTTCTATATGAGCATACACGAATGTTATCATAGTACCACCTAGTTCTTATTGCCCGAAGAGTGGTAAACAGCACAGACTTATATGAAAGGTACCCTTAGCCATCCGATCAGTATTAGTGCCTGGAAGGTGGCAACTAATAACGTGGTGGCTGGAGAGAGGTAAAGCCACACGGACCTTCAAGGGAGTGTACCCTGGGCTGACAGTCCAATAGTAGATCTTGGGAATAGCAACACTGGCAACAAACAACATATATACATCCACTGAACTGCATCGCTGGGGTGCAGATATAATAACCCAGCTGGCGACCTTGTTGAGAAAAAGATAGAGAAGACAGGCGGGAAAGGAGTTCCTGCAACCTTTTGTCTGGCAGGCAAGACTCAGGGGAGTTACTGTTATAAGGTGAGCCTGAGTCTTCCTTCACTCCTCCTCGGGTCTAGGCCGGAACTGTTAATAGCAGTTTCCCCGTGGTTGACTGAAGGGCTTCCAGGGTGAATAAGTGGCACCCCTTTCAGTGGTGGAAGCAAAGACCTGCGGAGGTGGGCATTGCTGGTCCTCTCCTGTGGAACCAAGGAGACTCCGGTGAATCCCGGGAGTCGGAGGGGCTGAGCATTCCTTTGGGCCCCTAGCAGCCGAGTGCTAGCAGAGCCCCGGCCCACCCCTCGTGACATCAGTTATATGGAGACCCATGACTACCTCAACCCAGGTCAACATGGATTTAGAGTGGGAAGACCATGCCTCTCGCAGCTACTTGACCACTACGACAAAATCACTGAGGCATTAGAAGAAAAACAATGCAGTTTGGTATATGTAGACTTCACAAAGGCATTTGATACATGTGACCAGAGTGATAACACACAAAATAAGGTCATTGGGAATATCAGATAAAGTAGGTCGGTGGTATTAAAATTTCTGTGGAACAGAACACACAGCAACTGTCAACCAAATAAGAGAGTTCAAGCACAGTTAAAAGCTCTACCGCAGAGTACAGTCCTTGCACCACTTTTTTTTTCCTTATACTCATATAAGATATAGAAATTTATACAAGTCACAGCATCGTATCACCACCTGCGGATGATAAAAACCCGCATGAAACTAAATTCTGTTGAAGACATTGATAAATAACAGATATCAATTAGATTTTCGACTGAGCCTCAGAAAATAGCATGTCGTTATCAGTGATAAATTCCAGGAACTCTGGTACGGTAAAAATGAGGACATTAAACAAAATATAGGGTACAAAACACAATCAAATCTGCCCATAGTAGGAAAGCATAATGTAAATGATAGGGCATCAGTCATTATTATTCCCATAACGTTAAGGGTGCATAACAAAGCAAATTTAGTATCATCCAGAAAAATGATAGGAAGGATTATGAGAAACGTCAACTCCAGGGATCCACTCACAATGGTTGTACTATTCACATCACTCCTGCTGTCCGTCATTAGTACTGTTCGATACTCGCTTCCTCCTTAAGAGCAGGAGAGACTGCCGAAAAACGAAATACAGAAAACAAACGGCATAAAGAGACGATAAAGCATCTAGTTTATTGGGATCGTCTTAAAGAGCTTTAAATGTTCTAGAAAGAAGATGAATCAAGTATCAAATAATATACACATCGAAACTATTGGAGGGCCAGCTCCCAAACCCCAGGAAAATAACACACTGGAATGAGCGATATGAAAGTAAAATTCAGATTAGAATCATTGAAGAGTAGGCACACAGGCACAACCAGAGAACACTGTATAAACATCAGAGGTTCACGGTTGTTCAACATACTCCCAGCGAGCATAAGAAATATTGCCAAAACAAACGTGGACGTCTTCAAGAGAAAACTTGACAGTTTTCTTCAAGAAGTGCAGAACCAATTGGGCTGTGGTGCATATGTGGGCCTGCGGGCTGCTCCAAGCAATAGCCTGCTGAACCAAGCACTCAATGAGTCAAGCCTGGTCCTCCGGCCGGGCTTGGGGAGTAGAAGAACTTCCAGAACGCCATCCAGGTCAGTACTAAATTTGTAATATAAATAAAAGCTCAGGATTATGTCAATACGCTCTAGTCAAATGCAGTCGTGTGTCATTGTCTGGCTAGTAATTATTCTTGGAATAATGGCACACACAATGGCCCTGTGGGCATTGCCTGGAGATTAGGGCAGATATTGACAGGCTAATGAAGCAGGTGAAACCATAATGGAGGGCAAGGTGTCTCGCAGGGATCCAAAGGAGAAGCTCCATCGAGATAGCTGGCGAGTGGTGGATCAATTGAGTTAAGGCGCCAAAGGACGTCAAAGAAATCAAGAACACTGGTTAAAACGTAGAACCACTTGAGTTGAATGGGATAAGACCATGTGCGGTAACTAAGCAGACAAGCTGAGCATCACAACAAAAGTCTGGATATGTGATGGGATCTTGGCACATGCGCTGGTTAGGCAAAACCTTCTGCTCTATTGCAAGTGTTTGGGCATATTCTCCGCCAACCCGCAAATTCGTATAGTCAATATTGACTTATTAGTTACCTGCATAGGTGACATAGTAAACATAATAGTGTCCCTTGAAAAGCTTCATAGAAAACACCGACCTTACCTAACCTACTTAGTATGTTAAAATAAGCATCTTATAGCTTCGTAATTACAATTGTTACTTAACCTATTATAGGTATAGGTTAGGTAATAAGTGTAATTACGAAGCAATAAGATGCTTATCTTAACATACTAAGTAGGTTAGGTAAGGTCGGTGTTTTCTATGAAGCTTTTCAAGGGACACTATTATGTTTACTATGTCACCTATGCAGGTAACTAATAAGTCAATATTGACTATACGAATTTGCGAGGACGGGTTGTCTCCGCGGGCAAGGGATAAAGTTAAAAGAAAATAGTGTGACGCAATATGATCTAGCCCACTGTCTGCGTCTCGGTAAACAATATTCATTGAGCTAGGAACAAAGAGGAATTAAATATAGTTGCAATGACAAAGGTATTGTACGAGTAATGCAATTCCATTAATGAATAATTGGAAAGCTTTCATTAGCAAGAACACCATGTATGCTAGTTACACGATATACTTTTCATGGCAGGCGTGTGGCAGCTTTTGCTGACAGAGTCAAGTGCGTAGGACTGTTGTAGGCACCACAGTAATAGTGATAGGGTTATGGCCATTGGAAGCTGTGGCTGCTGTTATAGCCGCTTCAACGTGAATTAGGTCGATGTACTGTTGCAATATACAACATAGGAGAAAGTATGAGGTAGTGAATCAAGAACTACATCACTTATCAAATGGTGGAGGGAAACGAGTGGTAACGCACGAGTAATCAGATTGTGGTCACATCGAGATATGGTCAAGGATTAAGACAGCCTTAGGTCACGTAAACCATTGTTAGAGCCAAGAGGCTACAAAGGTTGATCCAAAGTTCTTGGAAACAAATAGATATACATTTAATGTAATTATATTGTCCTTGGGATGCTGGGTGTGGTGGTGAATGACCAGCTGGAGGGCAGTCTTGTGGAAGCCGCGGTTTGGAGGGCAGTCTTGTGGAAGCCGCGGTTTCATCAAGTACTCCTCTTTATCTGCTTGTGGCAGTGATAGACACCAGCCTAATGTGGGGACCCGATCTGATCTTGACGACTCCAGTCGAGTCTGCAATGTGTGAGTATTGTATGGGAGACTAACCGGGTGTAGTGTGTTGTAGTGATGATTCGGGGTTAAGAAACTTAATTACGTTACGAGTTGCAGATGATCGGCAGGTTTGTCTAGTGCGTTTATTGCCAAGGGTTGCCAATTTCCAGTACAAACCTATTGGTACACCTCAAGGGTCTAGGTGGGGGAAAATAGATAGTATGAAGTTAATTTCATGAAGCTAATGATATTCAGTAGGGTAAAATACTGTATTCAGAACAAATCTGGGTTTGAGTTTAAACAGACAACAATAAATGAAACCACTAACAAGGCCAATGTATGAAGAAAACACGGAACAATTAACAATATAATAGAGGATACCAATTATTATGCACTAATATATATCGGTCGAGGATGGGAAGTGGCAATACGTCTAAGTATTAAATGGTCGAGGATGGGAAGTGGCAATACGTCTAAGTATTAAATGCAGTGTGAGAGTGGGACTGAAATTTGAGCTCGGCAAACTGTTCAGAGAATTAAATGGAAAATGATCTACCTAATAATAGAAGTTACACATAATCCATCAAACTAAGTGAAAAGAACAGCTTTTATGGTAACTAACATCTAGAGCTTCTAGGTCTAACAAACACCGACTAATTTGAGTACAGTAAACTTTTATTTGCTATACAGGAAATTAATTAGTTTTAAATTTACGACTCCTTCATTAAACAAAATAATATTGTGCCAACACAGTAAGATAATACAGACTTGTGTAACAGGGAGACACTGAGAAGTAGCATTCTAAAAAGGGAGTGAGCTAGGCAACAGTGATCATGAGGGAAATTACATAAGAACATAAGAACATAAGAACAAAGGTAACTGCAGAAGGCCTATTGGCCCATACGAGGCAGCTCCTATTTATAACCACCCAATCCCACTCATATACATGTCCAACCCATGCTTGAAACAATCGAGGGACCCCACCTCTACAATGTTACGCGGCAATTGGTTCCACAAATCAACAACCCTGTTACTGAACCAGTATTTACCCAAGTCTTTCCTAAATCTAAACTTATCCAATTTATACCCATTGTTTCGCGTTCTGTCCTGTGTTGATACTTTCAATACCCTATTAATATCCCCTTTGTTATGTCCATTCATCCACTTGTAACCTCTATCATGTCACCCCTAACTCTTCGCCTTTCCAGTGAATGCAAATTAAGCTTTGTTAATCTTTCTTCATATGAAAGATTTCTAATTTGGGGAATTAACTTAGTCATCCTACGCTGGACACGTTCAAGTGAATTTATATCCATTCTATAATATGGCGACCAAAACTGAACTGCATAATCTAAATGGGGCCTAACCAGAGCAAGATATAGCTTGAGAACCACACCAGGTGTCTTGTTACTTACGCTGCGATTAATAAATCCGAGTGTCCGATTTGCCTTATTACGAACATTTATGCATTGATCCTTTTGTTTTAAATTCTTACTAATTATAACTCCCAGATCCCTTTCGCAATCCGACTTCGCAATCTCAACACCATCTAGCTCGTATCTTGTAACTATCATCATTACCTAGCCTCAGAACTTTACATTTGTCAGCATTAAACTGCATCTGCCAGTCCTTTGACCATTTCAAAACCCTATCTAGATCAACTTGAAGTGATAGCGAGTCCTCCTCCGAATTAATTTCCCTACCGATTTTCGTATCATCGGCAAATTTGCAAATGTTGCTACTCAAACCTGAATCTAATCATTTATATATATTATAAACAACAGAGGTCCCAAGACAGAGCCTTGAGGCACTCCACTTACAACATTTTCCCACTCTGACTTGACTCCATTTATACTAACTCTCTGTTTCCTTTGATATAGCCATGCCCTAATCCAGCTTAATATAGCACCCCCAATACCATGAGCCTCTATCTTTTTAATCAGTCTTTCATGTGGCACTGTATCGAAAGCTTTGCTAAAGTCAAGGTACACAACATCACAATCATTACCACTATCAACTGCC
>WNGS01166568.1:17550-36795 GCA_020271785.1 Procambarus virginalis
TCAGTCTCTGTACCTAATGCTTACTAACTCCACTGATGTTACTGACATAATCCTTTCCCTTAAAACCAAGTCTAGTGCCCTTGAGGAGATACCAAACTTTAATTTACAAAAAAACTCCAGATCTTTAGCCTCTGCTATTGCATTTCTCTTCAACAAGTTACTTGAACTCCAAACCTTTCCAGATATTCTAAAAAACGCGAGAGTAACCCCTGTCCAACAAATGTGGTGATCTCACAGATGTTAACAACTACAGACCCATATCAATCCTGCCTAACTTGTCAAAAATATTTGAAAAACTAATCTACAAGTAGCTTTACTCTTATCTAGCCAAACATAATATACTTAGCTCATGTCAGTATGGCATCAGACCCAAAAAAGCATTAACGATGCACTTATTAGTATGATTAACTTGATTCATGCATCTCTTGACAAAAATGAGTTCCCTGTTAGGTTATTTGTGGACCTGCGTAAGGCTTTGACACTGTCAACCACCAAAACCTTCTTCTTAAATACATCATTATGGAGTCAGAGGACACTCCCTGCAATACCTCAAATCTTACTTTACTGACAGGCTCCAGTATGTTTCTGTGAATAATTCAATTTCTCCCACCCTACCCATCAATATTGGTGTTCCTCAGGGCAGCATACTTGGCCCTCTCCGCTTTCTCATCTACATTAATGACCTTCCAAATGCCTCCCAACACCTCAAACCAATTCTATTTGCTGACGACACAACCTCATTTACTCCAGTCCTGACCCCCTTGCTCTAAATGCCACAGTAAATACTGAGCTAAATAAAGTCCATCTTTGGCTAACTGCCAACAAACTCACCCTTAACATTGACAAAATTTCTATATTCTGTTTGGCAATAAATCCTCTAATCAAATAAATCTCAAAATAAACAATACCCAAATTTGTAATAAATTAGATGGCAAATTCCTTGGCGTTCTCATTGACCACAAGCTGCATTTCCAGGGACACATTCTAAATATATCAAAAAAGTTTCAAAAACTGTAGGCATTCTTTCTAAGATCAGATATTATGTACCCCGCCCTGCCCGAGTGACTCTCTATTACTCCCTCATCTATCCATATCTCAACTATGGTATTTGTGCTTGGGGTTCTACTACCCAAAATCATTTACATCCTCTAATTACTCAACACAAAGCTGCTATTAGGACAATATCCAACTCTGGCCCCAGACATCACTCGGTACCCCTATTCAAATCTCTGAATATGTTAGATATTAAGTCACTGCACATTCTCTCATGTGTATTATACATATATAAAACGCTGAACTGTAATGCCAATCCTGACCTCAAAAGCTTCATTCAAGGTTGTAACAGAACCCATGAGCACCACACCAGAAATAAATACAGTTTTGATATTCCAAGAGTACGACTTAATCAAACTAGAAATGCTCTACAAATCAAGGGACCCAGAATGTGGAATGACCTTCCCAACCATGTAAAAACTATACCTCTCTCAACTAGTTTAAGATAAAAACGAAGCACTACCTAATAAATTCCCTGTAATCTACCTTACCCCTCTATTGTCAATCCATGTCTGTTTTTTAAACAACGCTGTTTGTCGACCTAATAGTATTTGTGCTGCTTTTTCAGCCATGTTTCCCCCCTTTTTTTTATCTCTATTTTTATTTGTTCTCAACACATTTTATTCTTTATACTCAATTAGTATTAAGCGTTAGTCATTAATGTTTTTCTTGCCCGAAACGCTTTGCGTAATAGTGGCTTTAGGCATTGAATGTACTAGCTCTATCTTTAAATCCATAAATCTTTGTAAAATCTCTTGTATGTATGTACCTTACCTAAATAAACATTTATTTATTTATTTACTTATTTATTTATTTATATGTTTCCACTCTTCCTGAGTCTGTCCTTGACGATCCAGTCACATGATCGTCGATCATGTCGATCCAGTTAGTCACGACCCAGAAACCATCTAGAGATTAATGAATTTGTTCCTGCAGGATATTCCAAATTGCCGTGCTTATTTAGATGACATTGTTTTGTTTAGTGATTTTTGGCAAGATAATTTGCAGGATTTAAATTTGTTGTTTGCTAAGTTGCAGGAGGCCAATTTTACTGTTAACCCTAAGAAATGTAACTTTGCCAGAAGTACAATTGTTATCCAGGGCACGAGGTTGGTCAAGGTAGGATAATACCTTGATTTAAGGTAGGATAAGGTAGGATAATACTATCTGATAAAGTTAATGCCATTGTTAATTATCCTATCTTGACTAACAAAAACAGGTTCAGCGATTTTTAGGGATGTGTGCCTATTATCGTAGGTACTGTAACAGTTTTCCTATGGCAGCTTCATCTCTGACTGATTTCTTGCATCAGAGAGTTATATTTAAGTAGACTACCCAGCGTCAAGAAGCCTTTGATGGGTTAAAAAATATTTTATCTTCATCCCCAGTCCTCGCTAGCCCTGATTTTACTAAGCCTTTCATCATGTATATCGATGCTTCTGATTTTGGGTGCAGGTGCTGTCCTGCTCCAGATTGGATGTGATAATGTTGAGCATCCTGTATACTACTTTTCGAGAAAGTTCTCTAGTACAGAGAGAAATTACTCCGTTGTTGAGAAGGAGGCTTATGCTCTTGTGTTGGCATGTAAAAAGTTTGAGGTATAGTAGTAGGCATCCATCAGTCTCAGGAGACTATGGAGTTGCGCTCTGGGTGTCGGTCTGGAGTGGCTTCACCAGGGCGCTAAGCCAGGGTAGGTTGATTCGGGGGAGAAGCTGTTACCCAGGCAGCAGGTCCCCCCTCTCCACGGCGCTGAAAGTCTCCAATGGAAAGGCATACGCCAATACGATTGGTTCCAGCGCCGTCGCAGGAACTGTGAGTTTCGGGGTTGACCTCGAAGGTGGTGAAGAAGGGCACAGGGACCTCCATCCCCGGAGACCGCCGTGGTCGGGGCCGGAGAAGAACCACCCCATCAAGGGCATGAACGACCCCAGCCTCCTGAAGCAGAGCCTGGGCCGCACGACCCTCGGGAGGTGGACGTCCCGGTCCCGCACCTACGGGTTCCAGACAAGGATCGTCACAGCCCCTTTTCACCCGAGGCCGGCCTCCTTCAAGACCAAGTAGAAGGAAGAGTGATAATTATTAAATACAACAATTATTATGATAATAATAATATTATAATAATAATACTTGTAAATATATATTTATATTACAACCTTATTTCCATATATACATGGAAATAAGGTTGATGTATATACTGACCATAATCCTGTGGCGGTGTCCCACCCCTATATTTCTTCCTTCCCAGCTTAGAAGAGTCATATCTCCGTAGCCTAAGTATTCTCTGATGTTCAGGGAACATTTTCATGTGTGGGAAAGCGTGGAGCGTGATTAAGCTGGGTGTAAAATATTCAGCTAAGTTTGATAATGCAAGGGGGATTACGTCTTTTGGGGGCACAAGACGATGCCGAGTATCCTGTTTACCACCTAGAGGTCGTGACGCTTCCTGGCACCTGATTAGCCAGGTGAGGTCACGTGCCGGAAGTGACCAATGACGAGAGCCCTCGGGCGGTGTGACATCATGAGGCAGAGGGCTCCTGGGACGGCTGGCACCTGGGCGGGAAGAGTACGTCTAAAGCCGCCATAGAGGGAAGACGCGCTCGGTTGAGCTCCGGATCTAGAGAACCCTTACCAGTACATTTAAGCTTCGCTTCGATTCTACAGACAGTCTGAGAAGCCATCCAACTTTCGTGCAGTGCCCAGACGCAAGGACGGGCCGGATTAGAGAGCCAAGAGCTCTATCAAGAGTTTGTAGCAGAGGGAACGTGGGGCTGGTGACGTCTGGGACGCCCAGAGGACCAGTATTCCACATCAAGCGATAAGCTACGGCCGGGCAAAGTTTACTGGCAGTGAGGCGAGGGGAAGCTGTGCTGGACTGTGAGGTGTCGACAGTGCCAGTGAGAGTGAGGACGACGACGGAGGTGCCTGTCTCCAATACCCCGGAGAATAGGAGGAGAAAGGCAGTACCTATTGAGTGTCAGTACAGTGAAGATGCATTACCACGAGGACGATGGAGGAACCTGTGTGTGTGGGAACTGTTCATCAGGAGATCAGGAGCCAGGACCAGGCACCTCAACATCCCTCAACAGATGACGAGTCAGCTTCGTGGTTGGAGTGAAATAAGGTAGATAATTGTCCCTCCCTTTATCCCTTTTGATCTAGGCGAGCTAGAGTATTTTATATGTTGTGAACATTTCTACTCATTATTTTATTGTCTTTGGTGACAGAATATTAGGCTAGGAGCCAAGAGCTCATTTAGGCATAAGTTGGTGTGTGTGAGCATTAAGGCGGGGATGTTAGTGATGCTGGAGGTGGTAGCTGGTGTGCAAAGAGCCAGCAACGAACTCTGAAGCATCGCTAGAGATGTGGGAAAGTCACGACGTTCTGACAGTTAGAGGTATCAGCTGATCGTGTTGCCAGAGGCGCGAGGTATGTGCCCGCCGCCTGACGGGTGGACCCAGTCAGCTGACCGTGTTGCCAGAAGCCGTGCCACCAGCGGACGATATCCCCCTTTTGACACTTCTTTATACAATTATATGTGTATATATTACTTTGCTTCAGTAAACTTTTAAACTAACTGATGAGTTTAAGTGAACCTCCATTCTCTAGGGCTATATATATATATTTATGAGACCATTAGTGACACCTTGTACTGCACATGATATTGCATCCTTGATTAAGATAACCACTAAGACCACTGACGTGTTGCTGGGACACGAGTATAAACACCCAGCTGGCGACCAGAGTAGACCAGATATCCAAGAGAGCGTTCCAGTGTCAGGACGGGCAGGTTCAGGTGAGTGAGTCATTGGAGGCTTGAACCTCCCCACTCGCTAGGGGTGTATAAGGCCAGCCCTTGGCCGACTGGGGGAGCCCAAGGGCGAGCAGTGGCGCCTGGTACTGAGGGGCTAAGACACGTGGGACGACCCCAACCACAGATTGGAAGGGGGTGAACCCTGACTGGGGCGAACTTGCCAGGATACATCGAACAACAGTGGACAAAGGATTGCAAGTGCCGGGCAAGTGTATTAAGGTCGATATTGGTCTCGGTTTACACTGCTCCCTAGTGTATTCTCTGTATACAGTTACTCAATAGCCTAGAGATGGAGGATGACAGAGTAAAGAAGTTTATTGAGTCGAGGGACGAGCAGGAGTTGGAAGAGCGCACCAAGGCTCAGCTGCAGCTAGTGGCGGACCATTTTGGGTTGAGATTGAGGTCCTCCGGGGTAGCAGAGTGTCGGATTGAGATCATGGCTCAGCTCAAGTCCCGAGAGGAGGCTTCCAAGGAAGGACCGCCCCCAAGTACCTGCCAGTGTTGGTGGGAACCGGAGCGACGAAGGTTACAGTAGGGGATCCAGCGGTAGTAGTAGGAGAAGCATGAAGCTAGAGATAATGAAAATGCAGCTTAAAGCTCAACTGAAGCATGAGGAGCGCGAAGCTCAGCTGGAGTGAGAGGAGCGTGAGCACGAAGCTCAGCTGAAGCGGGAGGAGCACGAAGCTCAGCTGGAGCTAGAGGAGCATGAAGCCCAACTAGAGCGAGAGGAGCGTGAGTGCAAAGCCCAGCTGAACCGGGAGGAGCGCGAAGCTCAGCTGAAGCGGGAGGAGCGCAAAGCCCAACTGCAATGATAGGAAGGAGAAAGACAACTGCGACGGGAAGAAGGAGGTTGAGATGCGTCGGGCGGATTGCGGGCTGCCCTCAGTGTCTGCTCGGCGGGATGACCCCAAGGTCCGGGAATGCGACCTACTAACCTTTGACCCTCTAGAGGCCGAAGCTTTCTTCGACCATTTTGAGATGATAACGACATTGAAGGAATGGCCGGAAGAGGATTGGGCTGCGTTAGTGCAGAGTAGGTTGACTGGAGAAGCCAGGGAAGCTTATAACATGTTGGACCTTGAGGAATGTGCCGTTTACGACATGATCAAGAAAGCAGTACTCCAATCGTATCGACTAACCCCAAAGGTTTACAGGAAACGCTTCTGTGAGTGCACTAGAGCTTTCGGAAGTTCGTATGCTGAAACTGCTCGGGACATGGAGCGCAGGTTCCTGCAGTGGCTGAAGGCTGAAGAGGTGAAGACGATGAAGGAGCTGAAGCAGTTGATGGTGATGGAAAGATTCATATCAATGCTCCATCCAGAACTAAGGGTCAGGATCAGGGAGGCAGGTATTAGAGAACTTAAGGCAGCTGCAGCCAGAGCCGACCTACTGGAAGAGGCACTACATCTCGGGAAGGAGGGACCGCCTAGGCACTCGCCTTACCCAAGGTTTGGGGGGAACGTCAAGAGTTCAGGAGGGGCGAGGACGGGTGTAGACTCTCCCAAGGTTAGTGCACACAGTGAGTTGAGTCGGTCCAAGAGTTTAGGGGAACCGGTGAGGAGACCCCAAGGGGGGAACACCGGGACTGGTGCTGGAGTGAGGAACGCTGTGTCGGGGATTGCGGGGGTGAGCAACGGTATGCAATGACTTTATCCCAGATATCCTGTCAAAGCGGTTGCTCTGACGATAACCGTTACTCACTGAAGTCCAACGGGTCTTCACTCAATCCTCTAGGCGCCACTGTACGCCCAGGAGAGTACCCCAGTCGATCCCTCAACCGGCCTCAGGTCGAAGAGTGAGTGGAGACACAGATTGTTCCCTCAATTTGTGTGCCCGCCCCGGCAAGGACTCTTACACTACTTACAAGGTCGCCAAATGGTGTTTTTAGGTGTCCAGTAACACTACAGTGGTGTTGCGTAATTGTGGTAATTGTGGCAAGAGCAAGCTCGATTAGTTTGATATCAGGCAAGTAATTATTTCTGTCACTCTGACTTCTTTATATTTTTGCAGTCACAAGGTATATGGAGGGGATGATATAAACACCAAGGAGTTTTGGTATTTTACTTAAAAAAACGAGATATTTATGTATTGACAAACACTCAAGAACAAGTACAACAGCCGCTCTCTTCTCAGCAGATAATCTGGAGCACACCGAATGGCAACACACTTCCGCCCCCTCACATCACCTGTCAAATATCAGCTGGTCCATGCCCTAGTGCTCGTGAGAATGATTATTGCTTGTTTTCTCTGGCGTCGCGCGCCCCGTTTCTTAAACTTTTTGCGAACCACTATATTTGCTATTCACATGACATAACTATGATTCCGATAGGACGCGATACACCACCTCACTGGTCTCACGATCAATAACTTATTCTCACTGCACTCAAAGTGATATTTCACTGTACAAAGAAGCTACACTGTTCTTGATAATATTTACTACGAATGCACTTAATCACTGTATTGTTCTTTGAATCAATAACTCCTCTAACAAGGCGATATCACAAGTAATCACTTCACATATATGAAATTATTCAATACACAGGCATATACATAGATAAATCATTAATCAATACACAGGCATATACATAGATAAATCATTAATCAATACACAGGCATATACATAGATAAATCATTAATCAATACACAGGCATATACATATATAAATCATAGATATATAAAGACTGGGCTCATAGCCTAACACCAATAACTGGTTCACTAGTATATATATAATAATCACAGGAAATAAATTCTAGTCACAGCAAATTCTTTAGTAAATCCTGGTGCTTGCACACACCACATACATATATTAATAAATGAATACTGTGAGTGCTCTGTATAGCCTCACTACGCACACTGTGCCTTCTGTGACATAGATTCAGGTGAGACTTGCTCACTACATATAAGATACTCTGGCAAATATATATATATAGCTAACTAAAGGGGAAATGGGAGGGTAACTGTAAACACCTACTTCACCTATCCTATGATGAGAGTTGAGTTGCAGTTCCTGGTCCAGGCTCTCGCCTCATACACCCTCCAGAAACACAAGCCAACACCTCAGGATGATCGCGTCTCGCCGCTTCTGTCCACTGCAGGTCCGAGCTCCTCCTCCACGCCTTGCAGGGTCGGAGTCGGTCTCCTGGCCGTCAACTTTCCTCCCAACTACGGCAACCAGCCTACGTCTCGGCGGTAGTCGTACGGATTCCCAATTAGTTCCTTGTCACTGCACTCCCAGAGGAACTGGCCCCGCCGCTACGATGTCACTGTGAAGTTATCAGACGTCCCAGACGATACTGCTTAAGCTCCACCCGCACAGCACCCGACTCCAGAGCACTTGAAGCTCGATATACTGTCAATTCCCTCGTCGGCCCACACGCATGGAATGAAGGAAGACTTCTCGACGTGCTTGCATACAACTGGTGACTCGTAAAGTTCCACTAGTTTGTCGTCTTACTGTCAAACTGACAGGACCATCGATCACACGTCCAACCTAGTTGACGAGTCGGTCAACTAGGTTCCCTCACGGTGGAATGGCCCGGCCGCTAAGCTGCCTCCTAAATGGGTGAACTGCCAAGGACATCACATACGTCAATGCCCGGTCCACTTCTTGCAATGCACCTGTCCCGGAGCACGTGTTGCTCAATATTCCATCAATTCCTTATCTGGTCCACACATGGGATGAAGGAAGACCTCTCAGAGTGCGTGCTGACAACAGGAGACGCTTATATCCACCGGAGCTCGGGTAATCCGTCACTTGACAGGATTCCATAGCGCACGTCCTGCCTCGAAGACGTGCCGTGTGAGACTGATGGCGCCAACGGGTCGCTACGGCTTGACCCCCCTGCCTATGTGACGTCACATTTGCCAAGGGAGGTTTTCATTGGCTCCCAGTGCCATGTCGCTGACGGTGACCAATCTGGTGACACTGACGTCACACAGTTTTGGCGGGAGAACAGAGTAGCCAGCGCCATATTGGCTTCCTAAAGGGCCTATACCACAGGCCAAAATACTCTTCTCTTACTAATTTCTCGGCTCTGCGAGAACACTATACTCTCCCATATATGTCAAACTGAGGCCCGCAACGTAGAGAACGCTTGGGTAAAGTGGACATGACTCTTACAGCAGGCGTGGGAGAAATAGAAGGGGGGGGGAACACCGTCACACTGCCAGGGAGACAACGACTGGGGGCGTGAGGAGGATCAAGGGGATGGCAGTCTCCGGGGGTGTTGCCCGAGTGACAGGTGGAGAGTCGCCTCCCAGGAGAGTCAGGTGTTTTAATTGTGGCGGGCTCGGACACTTCGCACGTGAGTGTGGTCGCCCCAGGAAACGCGGAAATGTGGCACTGGTCAGAATGGACGACCAAGGAGGCAAGAATGTTTTGAGATCTCCACTAGAAAGGGAGGAAAAGATCCATCCTTTTATTTGTGAAGGTACTGTGAAGATAAAAGGGGCCGACCCCCATTCCAGTGAAGATGTTGAGAGATACTGGAGCAGACTTTACCCTGGTGAGTGAGACCCTATTCCCTGAGGGTTATGAGAACACCAGTGTGGGGGTGGCCATGGTGACCACTGTGGGTGTCCCAGTGAGAATGCCCCTTCACGAGGTGATTTTGGACTCTGACTACGGCTGCAAGACCCTAGTGGTGGTGGTCTGCGCCTCGATGCCTAAGATGGAGGCCCAGGTCATTCTGGGAAATGACTCATGTGGGGGATGTGTACTCCCAAACCTCGTTAAGGGCGAGGAGTATTTGGAACACTATAGAAAGGGAGGCAGTGCATCGGACACCTGGGAAAACGCGAGGAAGATTGCTGAGGGAGCGTTCCCTGTGTGCTCGGTATTCCCGAGACAGTGTCAAAGGCGAAACAAGCGGATCTGGGCAGGCTGGAGAGGATGTGCCTGACAGCCTAGGAATTTATTGACTCTTCGAGGAGGAACCCGGAGGACAAATGGAGTGTAGCAGGAACCGGTATAATGGAGTACAGATAACTCTCACCAGTCCTCTCGAGTTGGATCGCACTCGACTGGGCGACCTGCAGCGGGAAGAATTTCCAGAGTTGATACGAGAGGCCAAAAGGGAGGTCGCGTTGGATCCGAGACTGCTACGCATTTCTACTTAGAAGAGGGGATGCTGATGAGGCAGTGGAGGCGAGTGAGGATGGAGGTCGATATGGAGGCACTGGGAGTGAAGCACCAGGTAGTGTTACCGACTCGATGCAGAGGAGCAGTGCAAGAGTTGGCACACTCAGTGGACCCTGCAGGACATCTAGAAGTAACCAAGATACTGATCCGGATCAGGGAACACTTCTATTGGCCGGGAATGGACGCCGACGTGAGACGTCATTGTATATTGTGTCTTCCTTGTCAGAGGGCGGGAAAGAACGTGCCGGCAATACCAAGGGCCCCTCTGGTTCCTGTCCCTGCTTTCGAACAGGCATTTGAGCGTCTACTGATAGACGGTGTGGGACCCTTGCTCTGAAAGAAGAGAGGGAACAACTATTTGCTGACGATTATGTGTGCATCAACGAGGTTTCCGGAAGCGGTCCCGGTGCGACGGCTAACATCAAAGAGTATTATGGGGCAGCTCCAACGTTTTTTCTCTTGGGTGGGGATACCCAGAGAGATTCAGACTGATTGTGGGAGCGTGTTCCAGTCGAGATGGTTCAGACAAACTGGGGGATAACCCAGATTCGGTCTTCGCCCTACAGACCACAGTCACAAGGAGCGATCGAAAGGTTTCACTCGACCTTGAAGACCATGTTAAGAGTGTTCTGCGCCGAACAAGGAGCGGAATGGGATGAGGCCGTGTATCCAGCGTTATTTGTAATACGGGACGCAGTGAAGGAATCTCTGGGATTCTCACCGTTTCAACTCGTGTATGGGCACGAGGTGCGTAGTTCCCTATCGATGCTGAAGGAACAGCTGACGTCGGGAGTGGCCATGAAAACAGTCGACGAGTATGTGTGTAAATTCAGGGAAGTGCGAAGAAGTTGGCGGCCGAGCATCTGAGGAAGGCGCAGAGGAAGATGTCCGAGTGGTATGATCGGAAGGCCGTCCCAAGGGAGTTCCAGGTTGGAACCCCTGGTGATGGTGCTGCTACCCGGAAAGAGCAAGGTGACTGAACCACGTTTCGAAGGACCATACAGGGTTATGAAGCGGATAGGCCAGGTGAACTATGAAATTAGCAAGCCGGACCGACCCCGTAAGACGCAGGTGTGTCATATAGATCATCTAAAGCCGTATTTCCAGGAAGAAGGAAAGGCCACCGTGCGGAACGGGACGATGCGACCAGAAGGAGAGGGGAGAACAGTTATGTGTATGAGACTGAACCAAGAATTGCCGGAGGAAGAAGGAAAATGGGCCCGTGCTGATGGCACTCATCTCTCAAACACCGAGAGTCTAGGAAGCATCGGAGAGAAGTTACAACATCTGAAAGGGAAGCAGAGGGCCGAATTGATGACCATTTTGAGGGAGAATCAGTCTATTTTCACAGACGTGCCCCGACGCCACAGGAGTGTGATGCACGAAATAGAAGTGAGAGGTGGTAGGCCGATTAAGCAGAGTACTTATCGGGTCAGCCCAGAGAAGAGGAAGCTAATGAGGAAGGAAGTGGAATATCTTCTGACGAACGACCTAGTGGAGCCCAGTAACAGTGAGGGGAGTTCGCCTTGTTTGTTGGTGAAGAAGAGCGATGGGACGTACTGTTTTTGTACGGATTATCGGAAGGTAAACACCATCACCGTGTCCGATTCTCATCCTACGCCCCGCGTGAATGATTGTATCGACCAGGTAGGCAACGCCAGGTACGTGTCGAAGGTCGATCTCCTAAAAGGGTATTACCAGATATCATTGACCCCAGAGGCGAGGAAGATTTCTGCTTTCGTCACGACGGACGGGCTATATCACTACAAGGTGCTGCAGTTCGGATTGAAAAACAGTGGCAGTTACTTCCAAAGAATGATGAATGAGGTGCTTCGGGGGGCCAAAGGATGTACAGTGTACATAGATGATATCGTAGTGTACGCTGACAGTTGGGAGACACATTTAATCCGACTCAAGGAATTATTCCGAATGCTTGAAGAAGCAAACTTGATGGTGAATCTAGCGAAAAGCGAGTTTGGGAGGGCTCGTTTGGAGTACTTAGGGTTCATTATAGGACGTGAGAAGTGAGCCCGGTTGATCAGAAGGTGACAGCAATCAAGGAATACCCCGTGCCCAGAACAAGGAAGGAATTACTTCGGTATCTGGGAATGATAGGCTACTACAGGGGGTTTTGTGAGAATATCTCCACCGTAGCCCACCCTCTGACGGAGTTGTTATCCAAGAATAAGAGATGGAAGTGGGGGGGAGGCCTGCCAGGAATCTTTTGAAAAGGCGAAGAGCCTGTTGACAGAGGCCCCTGTTCTGATATCCCCAGACTTCTCGGCGAGATTCATTCTATTTGTCGACGCCAGAGACGTGGGAATAGGACCCATGTTGGCCCAAGAAAGAGACAAGGTACACAAACCAGTGGCCTTCTACTCAAAGAAGTTTATAAATTACCAGCTTGCCTACAGTACCGTCGAGAAAGAGGCCCTAGCTCTGGTCATGTCCTTAAAACATTTCGATGTGTACGTGGGAGGAGGTGCGCGACCTGTATTGGTATTCACTGACCACAACCCATTGACCTTCCTATACAAAATGAAGAATTCAAACCAGAGGTTAACGAGATGGACGTTACTTGTGCAAGAATATTGGTTAGAGATAAGGCACATTAAGGGAAAAGAGAATGTAGTGGCAGATGCCCTTTTCCGTGTGCACTGATCAGATATGACTCTTATTTTAAGGGGAGGGGTATGTGACGGTGTCCCACCCCTATATTTCTTCCCTCCCAGCTTAGAAGAGTCATATCTCCGTAGCCTAAGTATTCTCTGATGTTCAGGGAACATTTTCATGTGTGGGAAAGCGTGGAGCATGATTAAGCTGGCTGTAAAATGGCCAGCTAAGTTTGATAATGCAGGGGGCTTACGCCTTTTGGGGGCACAAAACGGTGCCGAGCCATCCTGTTTCCCGCCAAGACGTTGTGATGCTTCCCGGCACCTGATTGGCCAGGTAAGGTAACGTGCTGGAAGTGACCAATGACGAGAGCCCTCGGGCAGTGTGACGTCACAAGGCGGAGGGCTCCCGGGGCGGCTGGCGCCTGGGCGGGAAGAGTACGTCACGAGCCGCCATAGAGAGAACACGCGCTCGATCGAGATCCGGATCTAGAGAGCCCTTACCAGTACATTTAAGCTTCGCTTCGATTCTGCAGTCTGAGAAGCCATCCAACTTCCGTGGAGTGCCCAGAAGCAAGGACGGACCGGATTAGAGAGCCAAGAGCTCTATCAAGAGTCTGTAGCAGAGGGAACGTTGGGCTGGTGACGTCTGGGACGCCCAGAGGACCAGTATTCCACATCAAGTGAAAAGCTACGGCCGGGCCAAGTCTACTGGCAGTGAGGCGAGGGGAAGCTGTGCTGGACTGTGAGGTGTCGACAGTGCCCGTGAGAGTGAGGACGACGACGGAGGTACCTGTCTCCAGTACCCTGGAGAATAGGAGGAGGAAGGCAGTACCTATTGAGTGTCGGTATGGTGAAGACGCGTTACCACGAGGACGATGAAGGAACCTGTGTGTGTGGGAACTGTTCATCAGAAGACCAGGAGCCAGGACCAAGAACCTCAACATCCCTCAACAGAGGATGAGTCAGCTTCGTGGTTGGAGTGAAATAAGGTAGATAATTGTCCCTCCCTTTACCCCTTTTGATCTAGGCAAGCTATAGTATTTTATATGTTGTGAACATTTCTACTCATTATTTTATTGGCTTAAGTGACAGAATATTAGACTAGGAGCCAAAAGCTCATTTAGGCATGAGTTGGTGTGTGTGAGCATTAAGGCGGGGATGCTAGTGATCCTGGAGGTGGTAGCTGGTGTGCAAAGAGCCAGCAACGAACTCTGAAGCGCCCAGCTGATCGCATCGCTAGAGGCGTGGGAAAGTCACGACGTTCTGACAGTTAGAGGTATCAGTTGATTGTGTTGCCAGAGGCGTGAGGTTTGTGCCCGCCACCGGACGGGTGGACCCAGTCAGCTGACCATGTTGCCAGAATCCGTGCCGCGAGGAGTGTGGCTGCCAGCGGATGATATCCCCCCTTTGAGATTTTTTTTTTTTTTTTACAATTATATGTGTATATATTCTTTTGCTTCAGTAAACTTTTAAACTAACTGATGAGTTTAAGTGAGCCTCCATTCTCTAGGGCAGGGGTCTCCAAACTTTTCAATGTAAGGGCCACATTATATATTCCCATATTTATGCGGGCCGAAGGAATAAAAAATGAAAAAAAAAAACAAAAAACAAATCAGTGCCAGTAATTTAATTTCCTCAAATATTAAAGTATAAACATGGAAAAATTAAAACATATCTCCCTGAAACAGAAGCAGCGAAGCCCCACTCGCCCTCCATCCCCACAATATACAGTTATACACAACTGATTGGTTGTAATGCACAACACATACCTACCAGTACTAGTATCTGTGCGTCACACTATCGAGAGAGAGGAAAACTGACTCGGGCTGAGCGCCACCAGTCAGCAGCCCCAGCTTTGAATAATTCTGCGATGCCATTCGTACGATAATTATTTTTTCAAGGCCACCATGTGACATTTGTTTGGCGGGCCGGATGAAATTATGTGGCGGGCCGGATGTGGCCCGCGGGCCATAGTTTGGAGACCCCTGCTCTAGGGCTATATATATATTTATGAGACCATTAGTGACACCTTGTACTGCACGTGATATTGCATCCTTGATTAAGATAACCACTAAGACCGCTGACGTGTTGCTGGGACACGAGTATAAACACCCAGCTGGCGACCAGAGTAGACCAGATATCCAAGAGAACGTTCCAGTGTCAGGACGGGCAGGTTCAGGTGAGTGAGTCATAGGAGGCTTGAACCTCCCCACTCGCTAGGGGTGTATAAGGCCAGCCCTTGGCCGACTGGGGGAGCCCAAGGGCGAGCAGTGGCGCCTGGTACTGAGGGGCTAAGACACGTGGGACGACCCCAACCACAGATTGAAAGGAGGTGAACCATGACATCCCCTAATATTTATTGACAGAATGAAAATCCATATTCAAAAAAATTGAGGAGGTCTTTGTATCTGCAGGAATTCAATCTCCATATTCATCATATTCCTGGCAAGTTAAATGTTTTGGCTGATGCGTTATCTAGATGTTTTCCCTGAGAAACCCTATGTTGAAGAACCACCCTAAATTTCCTGATTTATCTTGATGTATAATGATTATAATTACTTATAAATGCTGAATTACTTGTGATTGAATTATAACTTGATGATGTTATATTCATATTATATATGTTTTATATATTGTATTAGTTGATGATGTATTGGTGTTGCACCATTTATTTGTGGTGCATATATATAATATTAATAATATATATATATATATATATATATCTATAAATTATAAATATATATATATATATCTATATATATATATTATATAGATATATATCTATATATTATATATATATATATATATATATATATATATATATATATATATATCTATATATATTATTCATGAGTTGATTTTTGCTGTCCATGTCTGTAAGGATGTGTACACTGTGTCTCACACTGTACTCATTTCATGCGATGGAGGGATGTTATGACCACGCATACACCAGTATGATCATACTGAGGCTGGTGTATGATTGTGCTCAAGGTATACAGTGATATCTTCATTGATAGCCTTGTATCCCAAATAATATAATTATAACATAATCCTATGTTCCAGTCCATTATATTACTTTGTGTATTGACAATGTATGTCATACACACCCAAGTACATATATTTTAGTATCAAAGTGATATGCCATGTAATTGTGGTTATATATATAATTATATGAGAAGTCTAGGGTTATAGCAATAGCCTAATGTTATAAAATTTTCAAAACATTATTGATGTAATGCTACATAAATGCTGTATAGGAACAATTATATGGACCATGATGGAGAATGTATACATTTATGTTTCAGATGAATTACTCACATGTATATTGTAAACTTTCTATTCATGTTTTGTTCCTTGCATTATCCTTTGTTATATTATTTACTGAGATAATGACACTGTGATATGTATACCACCTAGATCTGTTTTTGATACACATGTTGTATATATATCTATTATACTGTATTCTTGTATTCATATGTATATGGCGGTTGACGACGTTTTGAATCCTCCCACACACCCTTCTCCTCCCCTCCTCCCTTTGATGTACCGGTTTGTGCCAGCGTTACCATATCCTACCAATATGAATTGTTTGTGTACATGTTTTTATATCTTGATCATTTCTGTAATGTATTGAATTCTTATGATATAAGGTTGTTTCTTATGATCTTGACTCTGTTGAATCCTAAATTAGAAGTTCATGAGTGATTTATGTCTGTAACTGAGCTAGAGAGTTTTGAAAGTAAGTAAGTAATTTTCAAAAGAAGGCACCAAACCGGGAAGGCTATGTAGCACCATCAAATGTGCAGAATAATCAGAGGGCGCTAAATATCACCAACGATGCCAATACGAGAACAGAAACATATAAGGCGAATGACATGACAATGGCCTGCCCCCTGTCCACATGTCCGAGGACTCGCTTGTCTACTTGTCTCCTAACAACTCAACAACCGCCGGCCAGGCCGAAGCACAATCCAACACCCCAAACCATGTACTCTCCGCCTCCAGGCCTCAACCAACGTTTCTAGAGACACCAAACTCCTAAAACCACCCCGGCCCCGTCCACCTCGACAATCTGGCAAACACCCAGGTCCACGATTCCACAGTACCTGGTTACCTGGTTGATGGGGTTCTGGGAGTTCTTCTACTCCCCAAGCCCGGCCCGAGGCCAGGCTTGACTTGTGAGAGTTTGGTCCACTAGGCTGTTGCTTGGAGCGGCCCGCAGGCCCACATACCCACCACAGCCCGGTTGGTCCGGCACTCCTTGGAGGAATAAATCTAGTTTCCTCTTGAAGATGTCCACGGTTGTTCCGGCAATATTTCTTATGCTTGCTGGGAGGACGTTGAACAACCGCGGACCTCTGATGTTTATACAGTGTTCTCTGATTGTGCCTATGGCACCCTGCTCTTCACTGGTTCTATTCTGCATTTTCTTCCATATCGTTCACTCCAGTACGTTGTTATTTTACTGTGTAGATTTGGTACTTGGCCCTCCAGTATCTTCCAGGTATATTATTTGATATCTCTCTCGTCTTCTTTCTAGTGAGTACATTTGGAGGCTTTGAGACGATCCCAATAATTTAGGTGCTTTATCGCGTCTATGCGTGCCGTATATGTTCTCTGTATTCCCTCTATTTCAGCAATCTCTCCTGCTCTGAAGGGGGAAGTGAGTACTGAACAGTACTCAAGACGGGACAACACAAGTGACTTGAAGAGTACACCATTGTGATGGGATCCCTGGATTTGAAAGTTCTCGTAATCCATCCTATCATTTTTCTGGCTGTCGCAATATTTGCTTGGTTATGCTCCCTAAACGTTAGGTCGTCAGACATCATTATTCCCAAATCCTTTACATGCTGTTTTCCTACTATGGGCACATTTGATTGTGTTTTGTACCCTGTATTATGTTTAAGGTCCTCATTTTTACCGTACCTGAGTACCTGAATTTATCACTGTTAAACATCATGTTATTTTCTGATGCCCAGTCGAAAACTTTATTAATATCAGCTTGAAGTTTTTCAATGTCTTCAGCCGAGGTAATTTTCATACTGATTTTTGTGTCATCTGCAAAGGATGATACGAAGCTGTGACTTGTATTTTTGTCTATATCTGATATGAGAATAAGGAAAAGCAGCGGTGCAAGGACTGTACCCTGAGGTACAGAGCTTTTAACTGCACTTGGACTAGATTTTATATGGTTGACCGTTACTCGCTGAGTCCTGTTTGACAGAAAACTGAGTATCCAGCGTCCTACTTTACCGTTATTCCCATTGACTTCATTTTGTGTGCTATCACGCCATGGTCACATTTATCGAAAGCCTTTGCGAAGTCCGTGTATATCACATCAGCATTCTGTTTTTCTTCTAATGCCTCAGTGACTTTATCGTAGTGCTCAAGTAGCTGTGAGAGGCACGATCTTCCCGCTCGAAATCCATGTTGGCCTGGGTTGTGAAGGTCATTGGTCTCCATGAAATTGGTGACCTGACTCCTAATCACTCTCTCAAATACTTTTATTATGTGCGATGTTAGTGCAACTGGTCTATAATTCTTTGCCAATGCTTTGCTCCCTCCCTTGTGTAGAGGGGCTATGTCTGCTACTTTAAGTGCATCTGGTATCTCCCCCGTGTCCAAGCTCTTCCTCCACACTATACTGAGTGCCTGTGCTACCGGCACTTTGCATTTCTTTATAAATATTGAATTCCATGAGTCTGGACCTGGGGCCGAGTGCATGGGCATGTTTTCAATTTCTCTTTCAAAATTTAGTGCGCTCGTGTTGATATCAGTTATATTTACAGGGGTTTGAATATCCCGCATAAAGAAATTGTCTGGATCTTCTACTTTCATGTTGTTTATTGGAGTGCTAAACATGTCCTCATACTGCTTTTTTAGGATTTCACTAATTTCTTTGTCATCCTCCGTGTATGAACCTTCACTTGTACGAATAGGTCCAATACTGGCAGTGGTTTTTGCTTTTGATTTCGCATATGTGAAGAAGTATTTTGGATTTTTCTTTATTTCCTGAATTGCTTTCTGTTCTAACTGCCTTTCTTCAGTTTCATATGAGTGTTTCAATTTCCGCTCGATTTCTTCAATCTCCCTATTTAAATTATTCCTTCTTTGACGGGAAATTCGTGTCTGCATAAGCAGTTCCGTTATTTTTTTCCTGCGTTTATAGTGTCGTCTGCGTTCTTTTCTACGTTGGATCTCTTTCTGGCTTTCCTCAAGGAACATGTTTCAGACAGACTTGATACGCTTCCGAAGTCAGTTTTTCTATTCCTTCTGTAGGACTTTTATTACTTAAAACAGTTTCCCATGAATGTTTTAAAGTTCCCTGTTTATTATCTCCCAGTCTATCCTTTTATTATTAAAATTGAATTTACTGAATAGCCCCCTCGCTTTATCAACGTTTTAGGTCTATTCTGAGTATTGATGGTCGTGCACTTCAATGAGCTTGTGATCTGAATATGTGGTATCTGATATCGTAATGTCTCTGATAATGTTTCATTGTTCGTAAAGACCAGATCTAGAATATTTTCAATTCTCGTTGGAGAATAACGAAGTGTCGCTTTAATATCATAAGCTAAGTCTCCCTTTCTGCCTATTTCCTTTGGCAATGATGTTGCATGCAG
>WNGS01166568.1:43076-70116 GCA_020271785.1 Procambarus virginalis
CCCAATTACTCCCTGCAGGCTATAATGCACCTAATTGCATTACGTCTAAAAATCGGATGACACGGCAACTGTAATGCACCTATTACACATGAGGAGTAAGGACAATATCGTCTGCGACTTCAAGCGTCAGGGCAACGAAATATAAACGGGACCGGTGTAGTCCAGGGAACCCTGAAGTACATCAACGCCAAAGGACAACAGATACAGCGAGTATTTAACTTTACTAACTTTAATATGGCGTGACAGACCGATATAAACATTTCTGGTAATTATCTCTTGATGTGAGATAAATATTATTGAAACATCTAATCTCCCATGTCTGTCTCTCACACTGGTCTCAGCAATAACCTAATTAACCTGGGCTCAATGTTTTTCTTGACCAATGTCATCCAAGGGTAAACAGCATAACAGACCCAGTGCTGCCACTACCACGGCATGGCGGTCAGACCGGGGTAGCGGTCAAAATGTCTGCCAGGCCGGGGTAGTGGTAACACTGTCTGTGGATGCTGTTCAGCTGAATCTTTGATGACATTCGTCAATTAAAAGATTTGTGATTTATTAGGTTATCATGGAGACCAGTGGGAGAGACAGACATGGAGATTAGATGTTTCCAATAATATTTATCTCACATCACGAGATAATTGAACCCACTGAACACAATATTTTTCTCTGCGAATGTCCTCAAAGGGTAAACATCATTCACAAACACAACTGTTGCCACTACCACAGCATGGCGGACAGACCGGGGTAGCGGTTACAATGTCTGCCAGGCTGGGGTAGTGGTAACACTGTGTCTGTGAATGCTGTTCAGCTAAACCTTTGATGACATTCATCGAGAGAGAGATTTGTGATTAATTAGGCTTCTCTCTGCACAGATGAGTGACTGTTGTTGTTTTTCTGATAAGCTACCCCCTGCCTAGCGAACACCTGTGACAGTCAGTGACCGTGTGATGGACAGTGGCCGTGTGATGGTCAGTGACCGTGTGATGGTCAGTGACCGTGTGATGGTCTGTGACCGTGTGATGGTCAGTGACCGTGTGTAGACCAGTGACCGTGTGTAGACCAGTGACCGTGTGGAAACCAGTGACCGTGTGACGTCAGTGATCGTGTGATAGTCAGTGACTGTGTGATCCATCGTCTGTGACCATGAGAAGGTCAGTGACTGTGTGATGGTCAGTGACCATGTGATGGTCAGTGACTGTGTGATGGTCAGTGACTGTGTGATGGTCAGTGACTGTGTGATGGTCAGTGACTGTGTGATGGTCAGTGACTGTGTGATGGTCAGTGACTGTGTGATGGTCAGTGACTGTGTGATGGTCAGTGACTGTGTGATGGTCAGTGACTGTGTGATGGTCAGTGACTGTGTGATGGCCAGTGACTGTGTGATGGTCAGTGACTGTGTGATGGTCAGTGACCGTGTGATGGTCAGTGACCGTGTGATGGTCAGTGACCGTGTGATGGTCAGTGACCGTGTGATGGTCAGTGACCGTGTGATGGTCTGTGACCGTGTGATGGTCAGTGACCGTGTGATGGTCAGTGACCGTGTGATGGTCTGTGACTGTGTGATGGTCAGTGACCGTGTGATGGTCAGTGACTGTGTGATGGTCAGTGACTGTGTGATGGTCAGTGACTGTGTGATGGTCTGTGACTGTGTGATGGTCAGTGACCGTGTGATGGTCAGTGACCGTGTGATGGTCTGTGACCGTGTGATGGTCAGTGACCGTGTGATGGTCAGTGACCGTGTGATGGTCTGTGACTGTGTGATGGTCAGTGACCGTGTGATGGTCAGTGACTGTGTGATGGTCAGTGACTGTGTGATGGTCAGTGACTGTGTGATGGTCTGTGACTGTGTGATGGTCAGTGACCGTGTGATGGTCAGTGACTGTGTGATGGTCTGTGACCGTGTGATGGTCAGTGACCGTGTGATGGTCAGTGACCGTGTGATGGACAGTGGCCGTGTGATGGTCAGTGACCGTGTGATGGTCAGTGACCGTGTGATGGACTGTGACTGTGTGATGGTCAGTGACCGTGTGATGGTCAGTGACTGCGTGATGGTCAGTGACTGTGTGATGGTCAGTGACTGTGTGATGGTCAGTGACCGTGTGAAGACCAGTTACCGTGTGATGGTCTGTGACCGTGTGATGGTCAGTGACCGTGTGAAGACCAGTAACCGTGTGAAGACCAGTGACCGTGTGAAGACCAGTTACCGTGTGATGGTCAGTGACTGTGTAATGGTCAGTGACTGTGTAATGGTCAATGACTGTGTAATGGTCAATGACCGTGTGATGGTCAGTGACCGTGTGATGGTCAGTGACCGTGTGATGGTCGGTGACCGTGTGATGGTCAGTGACCGTGTGATGGTCAGTGACCTTGTGATGGTCGGTGACCGTGTGATGGTCAGTGACCGTGTGATGGTCAGTGACCTTGTGATGGTCGGTGACCGTGTGATGGTCAGTGACCGTGTGATGGTCGGTGACCGTATGATGGTCAGTGACCTTGTGATGGTCGGTGACCGTGTGATGGTCGGTGACCGTGTGATGGTCAGTGACCGTGTGATGGTCGGTGACCGTGTGATGGTCGGTGACCGTGTGATGGTCAATGACCGTGTGATGGTCAGTGACCGTGTGATGGTCAGTGACCTTGTGATGGTCAGTGACCTTGTGATGGTCGGTGACCGTGTGATGGTCGGTGACCGTGTGATGGTCAGTGACCTTGTGATGGTCGGTGACCTTGTGATGGTCGGTGACCGTGTGATGGTCAGTGACCGTGTGATGGTCAGTGACCTTGTGATGGTCAGTGACCTTGTGATGGTCAGTGACCGTGTGATGGTCGGTGACCGTGTGATGGTCAGTGACCGTGTGATGGTCAGTGACCTTGTGATGGTCAGTGACCGTGTGATGGTCGGTGACCGTGTGATGGTCGGTGACCGTGTGATGGTCAGTGACCGTGTGATGGTCAGTGACCTTGTGATGGTCGGTGACCGTGTGATGGTCAGTGACCTTGTGATGGTCAGTGACCTTGTGATGGTCAGTGACCTTGTGATGGTCAGTGACCTTGTGATGGTCAGTGACCGTGTGATGGTCGGTGACCGTGTGATGGTCGGTGACCTTGTGATGGTCAGTGACCTTGTGATGGTCAGTGACCTTGTGATGGTCGGTGACCGTGTGATGGTCAGTGACCGTGTGATGGTCGGTGACCGTGTGATGGTCAGTGACCTTGTGATGGTCAGTGACCTTGTGATGGTCAGTGACCGTGTGATGGTCAGTGACCTTGTGATGGTCAGTGACCTTGTGATGGTCGGTGACCGTGTGATGGTCAGTGACCGTGTGATGGTCGGTGACCGTGTGATGGTCGGTGACCGTGTGATGGTCAGTGACCGTGTGATGGTCGGTGACCGTGTGATGGTCGGTGACCGTGTGATGGTCGGTGACCTTGTGATGGTCAGTGACCTTGTGATGGTCGGTGACCGTGTGATGGTCAGTGACCGTGTGATGGTCGGTGACCGTGTGATGGTCAGTGACCTTGTGATGGTCGGTGACCGTGTGATGGTCAGTGACCTTGTGATGGTCGGTGACCGTGTGATGGTCAGTGACCTTGTGATGGTCGGTGACCGTGTGATGGTCGGTGACCGTGTGATGGTCGGTGACCGTGTGATGGTCAGTGACCTTGTGATGGTCGGTGACCGTGTGATGGTCAGTGACCTTGTGATGGTCGGTGACCGTGTGATGGTCAGTGACCTTGTGATGGTCGGTGACCGTGTGACGGTCAGTGACCTTGTGATGGTCGGTGACCGTGTGATGGTCGGTGACCTTGTGATGGTCAGTGACCTTGTGATGGTCGGTGACCTTGTGATGGTCGGTGACGGTGTGATGGTCACTGATCATGGCCAGTATACTGTCCTCCAGGCCGGATTAACAGTAACATTACCAGGCCGCTACCCCGGCCTGGTAATGTTACTGGTTCTCCTGTTTGGTGGACAGTTTTACTATCTTGTCTGACAGACTGTGTTACAACCACTCTTGCCTGACAGACAGTGTTTCAACTACCCATGACCGTGTGACTGTGATGGTCGGAGACGTTGTAATGGTCACCTACCATGGACAGCAACTGTCCACCAGCTGGATTAGCAGGAACACTTCCACGCCCCTACACCGACCAGTTAATTTTTACTGACCAAACACGTGTGATGGTCACTGACCATGTGCAATGATCGTGTGAAGACCAGTGACCGTGTGAAGAGCAGTGACCGTGTGAAGACCAGTGACCGTGTGATAGTCAGTGACCGTGTGATAGTCAGTGACCGTGTGATAGTAAGTGACCGTGTGATAGTCAGTGACCGTGTGATAGTCAGTGACCGTGTGATAGTCAGTGACCGTGTGATAGTCAGTGACCGTGTGATAGTCAGTGACCGTGTGATAGTAAGTGACCGTGTGATAGTCAGTGACCGTGTGATAGTCAGTGACCGTGTAATGATTAGAGACCGTGTGATGGTCAACCGTGTGATGGTCACTGACCATTCACAGTATACTGTCCTCCAGGCCGGATTAACAGTAACATTTCCAGTCCGCTACCCCGGCCTGGTAATGTTACTGGTTGTCCTGTTTGGAGGACAGTTTTACTAACTTGTATGTCAGACAGTTTCAACAACCCTTGTCTGACAGACAGTGTTTCAACTACCCATGACCGTGTGACTGTGATGGTCGGTGATGTTGTGATGACGGTGACTCGTCTTCACACGGTCTCTGATTTGCACACGGTCACCTCCACGCCCCTACACCGGCCAGGTAATTTTACTGACCAAACAAGTGTGATGGTCACTGACCATGTACAGTGACCGTGTGAAAGTCAGTGACCGTGTGAAGACCAGTCACCGTGTGAAGACCAGTGACCGTGTAATGGTCAGCGACTGTGATGAGTCAGTGACCGTGTGAAGACCAGTCACCGTGTGAAGACCAGTCACCGTGTGAAGACGAGTCACCGTGTGAAGACCAGTGACCCAGTGAAGACCAGTGACCGTGTGAAGACCAGTGACCGTGTGATGGTCAGCGACTGTGATGAGTCAGTGAACGTGTGATGGTCAGTGAACGTGTGATGGTCAGTGACCGTGTGATGGTCAGTGACCGTGTGATGGTCAGTGACCGTGTGATGGTCAGTGACCGTGTGATGGTCAGTGACCGTGTGATGGTCAGTGACCGTGTGATGGTCAGTGACCGTGTGATGGTCAGTGACCGTGTGATGGTCAGTGACCGTGTGATGGTCGGTGACCGTGTGATGGTCGGTGACCGTGTGATGGTCGGTGACCGTTTGATGGTAGGTGACCGTGTGACGGTCAGTGACCTTGTGATGGTCGGTGACCGTGTGATGGTCAGTGACCTTGTGATGGTCGGTGACCGTGTGATGGTCAGTGACCGTGTGATGGTCGGTGACCGTGTGATGGTCGGTGACCGTGTGATGGTCAGTGACCTTGTGATGGTCAGTGACCGTGTGACGGTCAGTGACCTTGTGATGGTCGGTGACCGTGTGATGGTCAGTGACCTTGTGATGGTCGGTGACCGTGTGACGGTCAGTGACCTTGTGATGGTCAGTGACCGTGTGATGGTCGGTGACCTTGTGATGGTCAGTGACCTTGTGATGGTCGGTGACCTTGTGATGGTCGGTGACGGTGTGATGGTCACTGATCATGGCCAGTATACTGTCCTCCAGGCCGGATTAACAGTAACATTACCAGGCCGCTACCCGGCCTGGTAATGTTACTGGTTCTCCTGTTTGGTGGACAGTTTTACTATCTTGTCTGACAGACTGTGTTACACCACTCTTGCCTGACAGACAGTGTTTCAACTACCCATGACGTGTGACTGTGATGGTCGGAGACGTTGTAATGGTCACTACCATGGACAACAAACTGTCACCGATGGATTAGCAGGAACACTTCCACGCCTACACCGACCAGTTAATTTTTACTGACCAAACACGTGTGATGGTCACTGACCATGTGCAATGATCGTGTGAAGACCAGTGACCGTGTGAAGAGCAGTGACCGTGTGAAGACAGTGACCATTGTGATAGTCAGTGACCGTGTGATAGTCAGTGACCGTGTGAGGGTGATGGACAACTACAGTAACAAGTGTGTAGTTGTTATTGTAGTGGTAAACACAGTAGTAAACAGATTAACAGTAACATTTCCAGGCCGTCACCCCGGCCTGTAGTACTTTGGACAGTGCTGCAACTACCCTTGTCTGTCAGACAGTGTTACAACAACCCTTGTCTGACAGACAGTGATCGTGTGATGGTCAGTGACCTTGTGAAGATCAGTGCTTGTATGATTGTCGGTGACCATGATGATCAGTGACCGTTATTACGATGTTGTCATTGTCGGTTGCCCGTCCTTTATGGACAAACCAACCCAAAATCCAGTGAGTGTTTTTATACGTAGATCAGGAGATCACCCTGTATTAAGATCATCCATAATACAATGGGATGTATTTCCTGTACTGAGAGTAATAATTAACACTATTTTTTACGTAGTTTAGTATCATAGAATTTACTGTATTAGGTTGTGGAACTTCATATAATTTCTCCTAGAATTGTGAAGTGTTGCGTCAGCCACTCACGGAGAATAAAATTTCCACATACCTGTAGATCTAACACAAATGTAACCATTTACTTTCCCTTATTAAGAATAATTATTTAGTAATAGGTTTACCTTTAGTATACAACAGTTTACTGGAATTCCTGTACCCAGCTTGATCGCTGTTCCAGTAAATAATATCATAATCTAAAACCATTTCCACCACCAAACGAGTCTGTTTTATTTGTGCAGTCTACATTAACTGGCTTGCACTGTTAGAATCAAACATCACCACATAAGTATTTAATTGAACCATCAACAATATTTATAAACGCCTCCTTCCCTATTTAGTTTAAATAAATAAATATAATTTATGATCGAGCCCTTACTGGGAACTAATGCTCATGTGCGACTTTCGAGAGGAAAGGAGAGAGGTCTCTCGCCATATCAGATCAACCAGTGGCACGGTGCTCCGAAACCGTCCCAACAAATCTTACCATCCAGAAGGCATCCTTACATCCCTGGGTGCTAGATTGAGGACGCTGCTTACCAGAATCACGGACACTAGTTCGGCAGGCATTTTTACCTTGTAGATTAATTATTGAGCTCATAAAATTAACTAATATAGGTAGCCATGTCGTTACGCTGCGGGCGTAATAACTATCCCACGTTGAGCGCAATTCTTCCCCCCTCCAAATATCTAGATATTATTGTATATGTGTGTGTAAATACTAGTTTAGGGTGGAAATTACGGAAATATCATTATTGCAGCATGGTGCAACACCCCTGAGGTGCGTGTAGCAGCCGTGCTCTCACGTGTTTCAAGTAGTGCTATCTCAAACTGTTTCCAGACTGACGGACAGTGGATTTCATCTACGTCCCTCTGTCACAGCTGAGATTAATCAGTTTTTCATTGTAGATAGTACTTTATTACTCAGAGCCCATATTTATGGTCCTACGAACCATATATTCCCTTTTATGCATATCTTTACAATCTTTCTTGCAATCTTGCAATCTTTACATTGCAATAGTATTTCTTACATTACATAATTTTCTCATTATCTATGTGTGTGCATATTATCTTCATATTATTATTATTGCATAATATATGTTACACATAGACTAATCTTAAGAATACCCCCAAAAATGTGCATGGGAGGCTGTCTCTAGAATTATTAATTTACAGTCATTGCTTAATAGAATTTATTCATATATAATCATAGATCTATAAATCACTGATTTTCTCTTTAAAACATTCTGGTCCTTCGAGCTATCTTAGAATTAATCATTATCTTGTATTCATAAAATTATACATTTCATTAGTATATATGGGAGCCAGATTTCCCACACCCCTTTTGTTTAAATGTAACTCTGTACCACCCTGTCCACAGCTGTGGTGCTGTCTCCCTCTTTTCTTCTTCCTGGGAAGCCTCACTAGGACAAGGGCAAACACCTGTTCATTACAAACATTTAACAACACAGAACATATATAAAGCACTCACATACAATATATAAGTATATAAACTTCAACACCTTATGATATTATAACCTGGTTGCAAACCAATACCATCAGGACTATCAGCTAGCTGCTTATGCCAAGTGGTAACCCAACTCCTTACTTGCCACTTGTGCTACAAACCACACCAAGTGGTTTAAACCTTGTAAAACAAATATGGCACTATCAGCCCTAGGATATATATATATATCTGCAGGTAATCCTGCCCTAGTTGTAACTCTATAAACTTCAGTATAAGTATTCCTTGGTACAAAAATGATAACCAATCACTCGCCTTTCACTGCATCTTGCATGCTAATGGCAATCAAGCACTCTACCATCACCCTACAAGTAGTCAATATGAACTTCCTTTCCACATCTGGAAGTCCACTACCCTGACATCATCAGGTTCTTCCAGGTTTATCTTCCAGGATCCTCTACAGCTCTTCCAGGCTGCTGCACTATGAAGTTTTTTCTTTGACTCCAGTGATACTCCACCGCTGATTCCACAGAAGTATGTGAAACTTTCACTTCACTGTTCCTCTTCACACAGTTTGAGGTTCAATTCCTCACTATGGGGCTTGCCCTTCCACAGGGTACAACATCCACTCCTACTGCCTTGAAGTTCCACTCATTAACTTCTTCTCTGGCCTCAAAGTATTCCCATCAACTCGTTCCTCAAAGAAACCTGCAACCCATTGATACTCCAATAAAAATGTTCCTCTACAAACATATAACTGAAAACTACTCTGCCAGGAGCTAGGCTCCCCTAGTCACCCACGAGCGCTTGGAGGGGCGGATGTCGCCATCTCCTCTTCACTCCCTTATTTCAGCTCACTGCCTTAATAAAATTTACCTCACATATTCACGAACACTTGATACGGTCGCTGGGCACACGACCAACTATAGGCAATCACTGTTAACTGGTTAAAAATTGACTTACAACAGACTACTGCAGCTCACAAGCTGCCCAAAGAAAAAATGCTTCAATACTGCTTTGCCACTTTTCCTGCAGACCACGGCTTGAGCTGACACGTTTCCGGATCGATTCCACAGCCGAAACGTGAGCACACTTCCTTCCTCTTGAAGGTATATCAATCAGGAGTCCTTCTTCACAAGGAGCTCAAACGGAGCACGACCTCCCCTCACGATTTCTTCAGCTCAAGTGAGCTCAAGCTCCTCTGATGCGAGCCTCACACCCCCCTTGCAAATTCTCCATATCTCATGACCAATCATTTATTTATATTCTTATTCACTGCTTATACTTGCAAACTATTTGTCAAATTCCATCGAGTGTTTACTATATAAATATCCAGGGCTATATCTCCTTAACCTCTTAGTTTGGTCAGGCCTGGCAGAATAACTCTCAAGGGGAGACTCCTTTTCTCCTGCAGCCTGAGATCATAACACTGTGTGATGGTCGGTGACCATGATGGTCAGGGACCGGTGGTGTGATGGCAGGGACCGTGCGACGATCAGTGACCGTGTGATGGTCAGTGACCGTTTGATGGTCGGTGAGCATGTGATGTTGGTGATCGTGTGATGATCGGTGACCGTGTGAAGGTCACTGACAGTGTGATGGTCAATGACCGTGTGATGGTCAGTGACTATGATATCCCTCGTGTATGCTCATATAATCATTATGGAGGCACGCTTTAACACACAGATAAAATATGTGATATTTACTGACATAAGCTACATGATCACATACACAAGTAATAATGATATAAGATTGGACATAAAGAATATATAATCTGGAGATCGTCTGCAACTCTTCTCTCCGACCTCCTGCAACTCCATCAGCTGGGCAGATTTAAAGGGGGGGGGGTGGCCTTATTCCCTCTCACAGGGGGCGCGTCGTTAACGTCGGCCACCTCCTCTCCAACTGCCTCGTCGTCCACTCACTCCCCTCCTCAACAGTCCTGGACACAAGCTGCCCCGCAGCCTATTCTACTATTAATGTTTCACAGTTATACTGGACCATACATAAATAAATATCTGGCCTATCTAGCCTACTCAAACAAGGGGTAATGGGGNCACACACACTACCATCTTCCACACACACTACCATCTTCCACACACACTACCATCTTCCACACTCACTACCATCTTCCACACACACTACCATCTTCCACACTCACTACCATCTTCCACACACACTACATCTTCCCACACACTACCATCTTCCACACACACTACCATCTTCCACACACACTACCATCTTCCACACACACTACCATCTTCCACACACACTACCATCTTCCCACACACTCACTACCATCTTCCACACACACTACCATCTTCCACACACACTACCATCTTCCACACACACTACCATCTTCCACACTCACTACCATCTTCCACACACACTACCATCTCCACACACACTACCATCTTCCACACACACACTACCATCTTCCACACACACTACCATCTTCCACACACACTACCATCTTCCACACACACTACCATCTTCCACACACACTACCATCTTCCACACACACTACCATCTTCCACACCACTACCATCTTCCACACTCACTACCATCTTCCACACTCACTACCATCTTCCACACACACTACCATCTTCCACACACACTACCATCTTCCACACTCACTACCATCTTCCACACACACTACCATCTTCCACACTCACTACCATCTTCCACACTCACTACCATCTTCCACACACACTACCATCTTCCACACACACTACCATCTTCCACACACACTACCATCTTCCACACACACTACCATCTTCCACACACACTACCATCTTCCACACACACTACCATCTTCCACACACACTACCATCTTCCACACACACTACCATCTTCCACACACACTACCATCTTCCACACACACTACCATCTTCCACACACACACTACCATCTTCCACACACACTACCATCTTCCACACACACTACCATCTTCCACACACTACCATCTTCCACACTCACTACCATCTTCCACACACACTACCATCTTCCACACACACTACCATCTTCCACACTCACTACCATCTTCCACACACACTACCATCTTCCACACTCACTACCATCTTCCACACACACTACCATCTTCCACACTCACTACCATCTTCCACACTCACTACCATCTTCCACACACACTACCATCTTCCACACTCACTACCATCTTCCACACACACTACCATCTTCCACACACACTACCATCTTCCACACACACTACCATCTTCCACACACTCACTACCATCTTCCACACACACTACCATCTTCCACACCACTACCATCTTCCACACACACTACCATCTTCCACACACACTACCATCTTCCACACACACTACCATCTTCCACACTCACTACCATCTTCCACACACACTACCATCTTCCACACTCACTACCATCTTCCACACACACTACCATCTTCCACACACACTACCATCTTCCACACACACTACCATCTTCCACACACACTACCATCTTCCACACTCACTACCATCTTCCACACTCACTACCATCTTCCACACACACTACCATCTTCCACACACACTACCATCTTCCACACTCACTACCATCTTCCACACACACTACCATCTTCCACACACACTACCATCTTCCACACACACTACCATCTTCCACACACACTACCATCTTCCACACACACTACCATCTTCCACACACACTACCATCTTCCACACACACTACCATCTTCCACACACACTACCATCTTCCACACACACTACCATCTTCCACACACACTACCATCTTCCACACACACTACCATCTTCCACACACACTACCATCTTCCACACACACTACCATCTTCCACACACACTACCATCTTCCACACACACTACCATCTTCCACACACACTACCATCTTCCACACACACTACCATCTTCCACACACACTACCATCTTCCACACTCACTACCATCTTCCACACACACTACCATCTTCCACACACACTACCATCTTCCACACACACTACCATCTTCCACACTCACTACCATCTTCCACACACACACTACCATCTTCCACACTCACTACCATCTTCCACACACACTACCATCTTCCACACACACTACCATCTTCCACACACACTACCATCTTCCACACACACTACCATCTTCCACACACACTACCATCTTCCACACACACTACCATCTTCCACACTCACTACCATCTTCCACACACACTACCATCTTCCACACACACTACCATCTTCCACACACACTACCATCTTCCACACACACTACCATCTTCCACACACACTACCATCTTCCACACACACTACCATCTTCCACACACACTACCATCTTCCACACACACTACCATCTTCCACACTCACTACCATCTTCCACACACACTACCATCTTCCACACACACTACCATCTTCCACACTCACTACCATCTTCCACACACACTACCATCTTCCACACACACTACCATCTTCCACACACACTACCATCTTCCACACACACTACCATCTTCCACACACACTACCATCTTCCACACACACTACCATCTTCCACACACACTACCATCTTCCACACACACTACCATCTTCCACACACACTACCATCTTCCACACACACTACCATCTTCCACACACACTACCATCTTCCACACACACTACCATCTTCCACACACACTACCATCTTCCACACACACTACCATCTTCCACACACACTACCATCTTCCACACACACTACCATCTTCCACACTCACTACCATCTTCCACACACACTACCATCTTCCACACTCACTACCATCTTCCACACACACTACCATCTTCCACACTCACTACCATCTTCCACACACACTACCATCTTCCACACACACTACCATCTTCCACACACACTACCATCTTCCACACACACTACCATCTTCCACACACACTACCATCTTCCACACACACTACCATCTTCCACACACACTACCATCTTCCACACACACTACCATCTTCCACACACACTACCATCTTCCACACACACTACCATCTTCCACACACACTACCATCTTCCACACACACTACCATCTTCCACACACACTACCATCTTCCACACACACTACCATCTTCCACACACACTACCATCTTCCACACACACTACCATCTTCCACACACACTACCATCTTCCACACACACTACCATCTTCCACACTCACTACCATCTTCCACACACACTACCATCTTCCACACACACTACCATCTTCCACACACACTACCATCTTCCACACACACTACCATCTTCCACACACACTACCATCTTCCACACACACTACCATCTTCCACACACACTACCATCTTCCACACACACTACCATCTTCCACACACACTACCATCTTCCACACACACTACCATCTTCCACACACACTACCATCTTCCACACACACTACCATCTTCCACACACACTACCATCTTCCACACACACTACCATCTTCCACACACACTACCATCTTCCACACACACTACCATCTTCCACACTCACTACCATCTTCCACACACACTACCATCTTCCACACACACTACCATCTTCCACACTCACTACCATCTTCCACACTCACTACCATCTTCCACACACACTACCATCTTCCACACACACTACCATCTTCCACACACACTACCATCTTCCACACACACTACCATCTTCCACACACACTACCATCTTCCACACACACTACCATCTTCCACACACACTACCATCTTCCACACACACTACCATCTTCCACACACACTACCATCTTCCACACACACTACCATCTTCCACACACACTACCATCTTCCACACACACTACCATCTTCCACACACACTACCATCTTCCACACACACTACCATCTTCCACACACACTACCATCTTCCACACACACTACCATCTTCCACACACACTACCATCTTCCACACACACTACCATCTTCCACACTCACTACCATCTTCCACACACACTACCATCTTCCACACTCACTACCATCTTCCACACACACTACCATCTTCCACACTCACTACCATCTTCCACACACACTACCATCTTCCACACACACTACCATCTTCCACACACACTACCATCTTCCACACACACTACCATCTTCCACACACACTACCATCTTCCACACACACTACCATCTTCCACACACACTACCATCTTCCACACACACTACCATCTTCCACACTCACTACCATCTTCCACACACACTACCATCTTCCACACACACTACCATCTTCCACACACACTACCATCTTCCACACACACTACCATCTTCCACACACACTACCATCTTCCACACACACTACCATCTTCCACACACACTACCATCTTCCACACACACTACCATCTTCCACACACACTACCATCTTCCACACACACTACCATCTTCCACACACACTACCATCTTCCACACACACTACCATCTTCCACACACACTACCATCTTCCACACACACTACCATCTTCCACACACACTACCATCTTCCACACACACTACCATCTTCCACACACACTACCATCTTCCACACACACTACCATCTTCCACACACACTACCATCTTCCACACACACTACCATCTTCCACACACACTACCATCTTCCACACACACTACCATCTTCCACACACACTACCATCTTCCACACACACTACCATCTTCCACACACACTACCATCTTCCACACTCACTACCATCTTCCACACACACTACCATCTTCCACACACACTACCATCTTCCACACACACTACCATCTTCCACACACACTACCATCTTCCACACACACTACCATCTTCCACACACACTACCATCTTCCACACACACTACCATCTTCCACACACACTACCATCTTCCACACACACTACCATCTTCCACACTCACTACCATCTTCCACACACACTACCATCTTCCACACACACTACCATCTTCCACACACACTACCATCTTCCACACACACTACCATCTTCCACACACACTACCATCTTCCACACACACTACCATCTTCCACACTCACTACCATCTTCCACACACACTACCATCTTCCACACACACTACCATCTTCCACACACACTACCATCTTCCACACACACTACCATCTTCCACACACACTACCATCTTCCACACACACTACCATCTTCCACACACACTACCATCTTCCACACACACTACCATCTTCCACACACACTACCATCTTCCACACACACTACCATCTTCCACACACACTACCATCTTCCACACACACTACCATCTTCCACACACACTACCATCTTCCACACACACTACCATCTTCCACACACACTACCATCTTCCACACACACTACCATCTTCCACACACACTACCATCTTCCACACACACTACCATCTTCCACACTCACTACCATCTTCCACACACACTACCATCTTCCACACACACTACCATCTTCCACACTCACTACCATCTTCCACACACACTACCATCTTCCACACACACTACCATCTTCCACACACACTACCATCTTCCACACACACTACCATCTTCCACACACACTACCATCTTCCACACACACTACCATCTTCCACACACACTACCATCTTCCACACACACTACCATCTTCCACACTCACTACCATCTTCCACACACACTACCATCTTCCACACACACTACCATCTTCCACACACACTACCATCTTCCACACACACTACCATCTTCCACACACACTACCATCTTCCACACACACTACCATCTTCCACACACACTACCATCTTCCACACACACTACCATCTTCCACACACACTACCATCTTCCACACACACTACCATCTTCCACACACACTACCATCTTCCACACACACTACCATCTTCCACACACACTACCATCTTCCACACACACTACCATCTTCCACACACACTACCATCTTCCACACACACTACCATCTTCCACACACACTACCATCTTCCACACACACTACCATCTTCCACACACACTACCATCTTCCACACACACTACCATCTTCCACACACACTACCATCTTCCACACACACTACCATCTTCCACACACACTACCATCTTCCACACACACTACCATCTTCCACACACACTACCATCTTCCACACACACTACCATCTTCCACACACACTACCATCTTCCACACACACTACCATCTTCCACACACACTACCATCTTCCACACACACTACCATCTTCCACACACACTACCATCTTCCACACACACTACCATCTTCCACACACACTACCATCTTCCACACACACTACCATCTTCCACACACACTACCATCTTCCACACACACTACCATCTTCCACACACACTACCATCTTCCACACACACTACCATCTTCCACACACACTACCATCTTCCACACACACTACCATCTTCCACACACACTACCATCTTCCACACACACTACCATCTTCCACACACACTACCATCTTCCACACACACTACCATCTTCCACACACACTACCATCTTCCACACACACTACCATCTTCCACACACACTACCATCTTCCACACACACTACCATCTTCCACACACACTACCATCTTCCACACACACTACCATCTTCCACACACACTACCATCTTCCACACACACTACCATCTTCCACACACACTACCATCTTCCACACACACTACCATCTTCCACACACACTACCATCTTCCACACACACTACCATCTTCCACACACACTACCATCTTCCACACACACTACCATCTTCCACACACACTACCATCTTCCACACTCACTACCATCTTCCACACACACTACCATCTTCCACACACACTACCATCTTCCACACACACTACCATCTTCCACACACACTACCATCTTCCACACACACTACCATCTTCCACACACACTACCATCTTCCACACACACTACCATCTTCCACACACACTACCATCTTCCACACACACTACCATCTTCCACACACACTACCATCTTCCACACACACTACCATCTTCCACACACACTACCATCTTCCACACACACTACCATCTTCCACACACACTACCATCTTCCACACACTACCATCTTCCACACACACTACCATCTTCCACACACACTACCATCTTCCACACACACTACCATCTTCCACACACACTACCATCTTCCACACACACTACCATCTTCCACACACACTACCATCTTCCACACTCACTACCATCTTCCACACACACTACCATCTTCCACACACACTACCATCTTCCACACACACTACCATCTTCCACACACACTACCATCTTCCACACACACTACCATCTTCCACACTCACTACCATCTTCCACACACTACCATCTTCCACACACACTACCATCTTCCACACACACTACCATCTTCCACACACACTACCATCTTCCACACACACTACCATCTTCCACACACACTACCATCTTCCACACACACTACCATCTTCCACACACACTACCATCTTCCACACACACTACCATCTTCCACACACACTACCATCTTCCACACACACTACCATCTTCCACACTCACTACCATCTTCCACACACACTACCATCTTCCACACACACTACCATCTTCCACACACACTACCATCTTCCACACACACTACCATCTTCCACACACACTACCATCTTCCACACACACTACCATCTTCCACACACACTACCATCTTCCACACTCACTACCATCTTCCACACACACTACCATCTTCCACACTCACTACCATCTTCCACACACACTACCATCTTCCACACACACTACCATCTTCCACACACACTACCATCTTCCACACACACTACCATCTTCCACACACACTACCATCTTCCACACTCACTACCATCTTCCACACACACTACCATCTTCCACACACACTACCATCTTCCACACACACTACCATCTTCCACACACACTACTACCATCTTCCACACACACTACCATCTTCCACACACTACCATCTTCCACACACACTACCGTCTTCCACACACACTACCATCTTCCACACACACTACCATCTTCCACACACACTACCATCTTCCACACACACTACCATCTTCCACACACACTACCATCTTCCACACACACTACCATCTTCCACACTCACTACCATCTTCCACACACACTACCATCTTCCACACTCACTACCATCTTCCACACTCACTACCATCTTCCACACACACTACCATCTTCCACACTCACTACCATCTTCCACACACACTACCATCTTCCACACACACTACCATCTTCCACACTCACTACCATCTTCCACACTCACTACCATCTTCCACACTCACTACCATCTTCCACACACACTACCATCTTCCACACACACTACCATCTTCCACACTCACTACCATCTTCCACACTCACTACCATCTTCCACACACACTACCATCTTCCACACACACTACCATCTTCCACACACACCATCTTCCACACACACTACCATCTTCCACACTCACTACCATCTTCCACACACACTACCATCTTCCACACACTACCATCTTCCACACACACTACCATCTTCCACACACACTACCATCTTCCACACACACTACCATCTTCCACACACACTACCATCTTCCACACACACTACCATCTTCCACACACACTACCATCTTCCACACACACTACCATCTTCCCACACACACTACCATCTTCCACACACACTACCATCTTCCACACACACTACCATCTTCCACACACACTACCATCTTCCACACACACTACCATCTTCCACACACACTACCATCTTCCACACTCACTACCATCTTCCACACTCACTACCATCTTCCACACTCACTACCATCTTCCACACTCACTACCATCTTCCACACTCACTACCATCTTCCACACTCACTACCATCTTCCACACTCACTACCATCTTCCACACACACTACCATCTTCCACACTCACTACCATCTTCCACACACACTACCATCTTCCACACACTCACTACCATCTTCCACACACACTACCATCTTCCACACACACTACCATCTTCCACACACACTACCATCTTCCACACACACTACCATCTTCCACACACACTACCATCTTCCACACACACTACCATCTTCCACACACACTACCATCTTCCACACACACTACCATCTTCCACACACACTACCATCTTCCACACTCACTACCATCTTCCACACACACTACCATCTTCCACACACACTACCATCTTCCACACACACTACCATCTTCCACACACACTACCATCTTCCACACACACACTACCGTCTTCCACACACTACCATCTTCCACACACACTACCATCTTCCACACTCACTACCATCTTCCACACTCACTACCATCTTCCACACACACTACCATCTTCCACACACACTACCATCTTCCACACACACTACCATCTTCCACACTCACTACCATCTTCCACACACACTACCATCTTCCACACACACTACCATCTTCCACACTCACTACCATCTTCCACACTCACTACCATCTTCCACACACACTACCATCTTCCACACACTACCATCTTCCACACACACTACCATCTTCCACACACACTACCATCTTCCACACACACTACCATCTTCCACACACACTACCATCTTCCACACTCACTACCATCTTCCACACACACTACCATCTTCCACACACACTACCATCTTCCACACACACTACCATCTTCCACACTCACTACCATCTTCCACACACACACTACCATCTTCCACACACACTACCATCTTCCACACACACTACCATCTTCCACACACACTACCATCTTCCACACACACTACCATCTTCCACACACACTACCATCTTCCACACACACTACCATCTTCCACACACACTACCATCTTCCACACACACTACCATCTTCCACACACACTACCATCTTCCACACACACTACCATCTTCCACACACACTACCATCTTCCACACACACTACCATCTTCCACACACACTACCATCTTCCACACACACTACCATCTTCCACACACACTACCATCTTCCACACTCACTACCATCTTCCACACACACTACCATCTTCCACACACACTACCATCTTCCACACACACTACCATCTTCCACACACACTACCATCTTCCACACACACTACCATCTTCCACACACACTACCATCTTCCACACACACTACCATCTTCCACACTCACTACCATCTTCCACACACACTACCATCTTCCACACTCACTACCATCTTCCACACACACTACCATCTTCCACACTCACTACCATCTTCCACACACACTACCATCTTCCACACTCACTACCATCTTCCACACACACTACCATCTTCCACACACACTACCATCTTCCACACTCACTACCATCTTCCACACTCACTACCATCTTCCACACACACTACCATCTTCCACACACACTACCATCTTCCACACTCACTACCATCTTCCACACACACACTACCATCTTCCACACACACTACCATCTTCCACACACTCACTACCATCTTCCACACACACTACCATCTTCCACACACACTACCATCTTCCACCACACTACCATCTTCCACACACACTACCATCTTCCACACACACTACCATCTTCCACACTCACTACCATCTTCCACACACACACACTACCATCTTCCACACACACTACCATCTTCCACACACACTACATCTTCCACACACACTACCATCTTCCACACACACTACCATCTTCCACACACACTACCATCTTCCACACACACTACCATCTTCCACACCACTACCATCTTCCACACACACTACCATCTTCCACACACACACTACCATCTTCCACACTCACTACCATCTTCCACACACACACTACCATCTTCCACACACACACACCATCTTCCACACACACTACCATCTTCCACACACTCACTACCATCTTCCACACACACTACCATCTTCCACACACCCACTACCATCTTCCCACACACACTACCATCTTCCACACACACTACCATCTTCCACACACACTACCATCTTCCACACACACACTACCATCTTCCACACACTCACTACATCTTCCACACACACACTACCATCTTCCACACACACTACCATCTTCCACACACACTACCATCTTCCACACACACACTACCATCTTCCACACACACTACCATCTTCCACACCACACTACCATCTTCCACACACACACTACCATCTTCCACACACACTACCATCTTCCACACACACTACCATCTTCCACACACACTACCATCTTCCACACACACTACCATCTTCCACACACACTACCATCTTCCACACACACTACCATCTTCCACACACACTACCATCTTCCACACACACTACCATCTTCCACACACACTACCATCTTCCACACACACTACCATCTTCCACACACACTACCATCTTCCACACACACTACCATCTTCCACACACACTACCATCTTCCACACACACTACCATCTTCCACACACACTACCATCTTCCACACACACTACCATCTTCCACACACACTACCATCTTCCACACCACTACCATCTTCCACACACACTACATCTTCCACACTCCACACCACCCACTCACTACCATCTTCCACACACACTACCATCTTCCACACACACTACCATCTTCCACACACACTACCATCTTCCACACACACTACCATCTTCCACACACACTACCATCTTCCACACACACTACCATCTTCCACACACACTACCATCTTCCACACACACTACCATCTTCCACACACACTACCATCTTCCCACACACTACCATCTTCCACACACACTACCATCTTCCACACACACTACCATCTTCCACACACACTACCATCTTCCACACACACTACCATCTTCCACACTCACTACCATCTTCCACACACACTACCATCTTCCACACACACTACCATCTTCCACACACACTACCATCTTCCACACTCACTACCATCTTCCACACTCACTACCATCTTCCACACACACTACCATCTTCCACACTCACTACCATCTTCCACACTACCATCTTCCACACTCACTACCATCTTCCACACTCACTACCATCTTCCACACACACTACCATCTTCCACACACACTACCATCTTCCACACTCACTACCATCTTCCACACACTACCATCTTCCACACTCACTACCATCTTCCACACACACTACCATCTTCCACACACACTACCGTCTTCCACACTCACTACCGTCTTCCACACTACCGCCTTCCACACTCACTACCGTCTTCCACACTCACTACCATCTTCCACACTCACTACCATCTTCCACACTCACTACCATCTTCCACACTCACTACCATCTTCCACACTCACTACCATCTTCCACACACACTACCATCTTCCACACACACTACCATCTTCCACACACACTACCATCTTCCACACACTACCATCTTCCACACTCACTACCATCTTCCACACACACACCCATCTTCCACACTCACTACCATCTTCCACACACTACCATCTTCCACACACACTACCATCTTCCCACACACTACATCTTCCACACTCACTACCATCTTCCACACACACTACCATCTTCCACACACACTACCATCTTCCACACACACTACCATCTTCCACACACACTACCATCTTCCACACTCACTACCATCTTCCCACTCACTACCATCTTCCACACACACTACCATCTTCCACACTCACTACCATCTTCCACACACACTACCATCTTCCACACACACTACCATCTTCCACACTCACTACCATCTTCCACACTCACTACCATCTTCCACACACACTACCATCTTCCACACTCACTACCATCTTCCACACTCACTACCATCTTCCACACACACTACCATCTTCCACACTCACTACCATCTTCCACACACACTACCATCTTCCACTCACTACCATCTTCCACACTCACTACCATCTTCCACACTCACTACCATCTTCCACACTCACTACCATCTTCCACACTCACTACCATCTTCCACACACATTACCATCTTCCACACAGTGATGGTAGAAGGTCACACTACCATCTTCCACACACACTACCATCTTCCACACACACTACCATCTTCCACACTCACTACCATCTTCCACACTCACTACCATCTTCCACACACACTACCATCTTCCACACACACTACCATCTTCCACACCACTACCATCTTCCACACACACTACCATCTTCCACACTCACTACCATCTTCCACACTCACTACCATCTTCCACACACACTACCATCTCCACACTCACTACCATCTTCCACACACACTACCATCTTCCACACACACTACCATCTTCCACACTCACTACCATCTTCCACACTCACTACCATCTTCCACACACACTACATCTTCCCACACACTACCATCTTCCACACTCACTACCATCTTCCACACACACTGACATCTTCCACACACACTACCATCTTCCACACACACTACCATCTTCCACACTCACTACCATCTTCCACACACACTACCATCTTCCACACTCACTACCATCTTCCACACACACTACCATCTTCCACACACACACTACCATCTTCCACACTCACTACCATCTTCCACACACACTACCATCTTCCACACTCACTACCATCTTCCACACACACTACCATCTTCCACACACACTACCATCTTCCACACACACTACCATCTTCCACACTCACTACCATCTTCCACACACACTACCATCTTCCACACACACTACCATCTTCCACACCACTACCATCTTCCACACTCACTACCATCTTCCACACTCACCCATCTTCCACAACACTACCATCTTCCACACTCACTACCATCTTCCACACTACCCCTTCCACACTCACTACCATCTTCCACACTCACTACCATCTTCCACACACACTACCATCTTCCACACACACTACCATCTTCCACACTCACTACCATCTTCCACACTCACTACCATCTTCCACACTCACTACCATCTTCCACACACACTACCATCTTCCACACACACTACCATCTTCCACACTCACTACCATCTTCCACACTACCGCCTCCACACTCACCCGTCTTCCACACTCACTACCATCTTCCACACACTACCCTCTTCCACACTCACTACCATCTTCCACACTCACTACCATCTTCCACACTCACTACCATCTTCCACACACACTACCATCTTCCACACACACTACCATCTTCCACACACACTACCATCTTCCACACTCACTACCATCTTCCCACACACTACCATCTTCCACACTCACTACCATCTTCCACACTCACTACCATCTTCCACACCACTACCATCTTCCACACACACTACCATCTTCCCACACTTACCATCTTCCACACACACTACCATCTTCCACACTCACTACCATCTTCCACACTCACTACCATCTTCCACACACACTACCATCTTCCACACTCACTACCATCTTCCACACTCACTACCATCTTCCACACACACTACCATCTCTCCACACACACTACCATCTTCCACACACACTACCATCTTCCACACTCACTACCATCTTCCACACTCACTACCATCTTCCACACTCACTACCATCTTCCACACTCACTACCATCTTCCACACTCACTACCATCTTCCACACTCACTACCATCTTCCACACACACTACCATCTTCCACACACACTACCATCTTCCACACCACTACCATCTTCCACACTCACTACCATCTTCCACACTCACTACCATCTTCCACACTCACTACCATCTTCCACACCACTACCATCTTCCACACTCACTACCATCTTCCACACACACTACCATCTTCCACACACACTACCATCTTCCACACACACTACCATCTTCCACACTCACTACCATCTTCCACACACACTACCATCTTCCACACACACTACCATCTTCCACACACACTACCATCTTCCACACACACTACCATCTTCCACACACACTACCATCTTCCACACACACTACCATCTTCCACACACACTACCATCTTCCACACTCACTACCATCTTCCACACACACTACCATCTTCCACACTCACTACCATCTTCCACACTCACTACCATCTTCCACACTCACTACCATCTTCCACACACACTGACATCTTCCACACTCACTACCATCTTCCACACACACTACCATCTTCCACACACTACCATCTTCCACACTCACTACCATCTTCCACACACACTACCATCTTCCACACACTACCATCTTCCACACTCACTACCATCTTCCACACACACTACCATCTTCCACACTCACTACCATCTTCCACACACACTACCATCTTCCACACACACTACCATCTTCCACTCACTACCATCTTCCACACTCACTACCATCTTCCACACACACTACCATCTTCCACACACACTACCATCTTCCACACTCACTACCATCTTCCACACACACTACCATCTTCCACACTCACTACCATCTTCCACACACACTACCATCTTCCACACACTACATCTTCCACACTCACTACCATCTTCCACACTCACTACCATCTTCCACACTCACTACCATCTTCCACACTCACCATCTTCCCACACACTACCATCTTCCACACACACTACCATCTTCCCACACACACTACGTCTTCACACACACTACCATCTTCCACACACACTACCATCTTCCACACTCACTACCATCTTCCACACTCACTACCATCTTCCACACACACTACCATCTTCCACACACACTACCATCTTCCACACACACTACCATCTTCCACACACACTGACATCTTCCACACACACTACCATCTTCCACACACACTACCATCTTCCACACTCACTACCATCTTCCACACTCACTACCATCTTCCACACTCACTACCATCTTCCACACTCACTACCATCTTCCACACTCACTACCATCTTCCACACACACTACCATCTTCCACACACACTACCATCTTCCACACTCACTACCATCTTCCACACTACTCGCCTTCCACACACACTACCATCTTCCACACTCACTACCATCTTCCACACTCACTACCATCTTCCACACTCACTACCATCTTCCACACTCACTACCATCTTCCACACACACTACCATCTTCCACACACACTACCATCTTCCACACACACTACCATCTTCCACACACACTACCATCTTCCACACTCACTACCATCTTCCACACTCACTACCATCTTCCACACTCACTACCATCTTCCACACTCACTACCATCTTCCACACACACTACCATCTCCCCACACACTACCATCTTCCACACACTACCATCTTCCACACACACTACCATCTTCCACACTCACTACCATCTTCCACACTCACTACCATCTTCCACACACACTACCATCTTCCACACTCACTACCATCTTCCACACTCCTACCATCTTCCACACACACTACCATCTTCCACACACACTACCATCTTCCCACACACTACCATCTTCCACACTCACTACCATCTTCCACACTCACTACCATCTTCCACACTCACTACCATCTTCCACACTCACTACCATCTTCCACACACACTACCATCTTCCACACTCACTACCATCTTCCACACACACTACCATCTTCCACACACACTACCATCTTCCACACACACTACCATCTTCCACACTCACTACCATCTTCCACACTCACTACCATCTTCCACACACACTACCATCTTCCACACACACACTACCGTCTTCCACACACTACCATCTTCCACACACACTACCATCTTCCACACTCACTACCATCTTCCACACACACTACCATCTTCCACACTCACTACCATCTTCCACACACACTACCATCTTCCACACACACTACCATCTTCCACACTCACTACCATCTTCCACACTCACTACCATCTTCCACACACACTACCATCTTCCACACACACTACCATCTTCCACACTCACTACCATCTTCCACACCACTACCATCTTCCACACACACTACCATCTTCCACACACACTACCATCTTCCACACTCACTACCATCTTCCACACACACTACCATCTTCCACACTCACTACCATCTTCCACACACACTACCATCTTCCACACACACTACCATCTTCCACACTCACTACCATCTTCCACACACACTACCATCTTCCACACTCACTACCATCTTCCACACTC